>JAPYYZ010003095.1:0-12034 GCA_030522705.1 Eretmocerus eremicus | reverse complement strand
CCGATAGATGATTGAAAACTTGTTCCAACGCATGACCTCGGTGTGGTTTTCCATTAGGTTTCATTTTTTGCCGCGACTTGTTATTGGCTATCGGGATTCCCAAATATGTTTCATCGACACCTTGAGTTCAACTTCGTCGACATCCCCACTTTTAAGCTTCGATCATAGTTTCTTTGATTGTTCAAGTTTCGTCTGTTTGCCGTTGGTATTTATTCAACGAAGTGTTCATATCTTTTGTATTAATAATGGCGTAATGGTTCCGTTATCATGATCTGATAAAACAAATTGACGGTCTTTTTTGGCGCGCTCAACGGAGTTGTCATGCACAGTATTTTCGACAGCGAGGTACTAAAAAATAATGGAAAATTGCTCCGTATGAAGATTTTTGACAGTAAAAAATAAGTTTAACCTCGTCTTCTCTCCCGATAAAAATTGCATCTTTGTGAAATTCCACATATTTTCCATTGAACTTGATATGTGGGAGTTGTTAATACACAAAATTGAGTTCCACGCGAACGCGTTGTATTCCTTGAGTAGAAAAGTGGACAGTCTCGTCCTGATTGGCTTCGACGAGCTCCTTTTCATGGGAACGCGTCACTGGCATACAAAAATATTCTGATGATGGTACAATCAAGAATCGTCGAGCGAGTCGTGGCCGGGGTAAATTGCGTAACGATTCACCGGTACCCCCGGGTCGACGGCACGGAGCAACGGTGCAAGCGCTGAACGACGTCGCGCATCGCGGCGAGCTTGCGCACTCATTGTCTCGTCTCGCTCGACGATGCGCTTCACGTGATGGACAGGTGTCTCGTGCCTACATACGCGGTGCCTTTGCTCGTGCGTTATCGCTCTTGTTTATTCGCTTCTCAATTCCCCTAAAACAATTTGGGAAGACCTTGCTGCCAGCGTCGCTCGCGTGCTATTTTTGATTCGCTTGCACACCTCTTGAACGAGCGACAAACATGTTTTTCGCTTCCCGCGAGTCTCAGTTGGAGTACACCCGTAATGCTTCAACTGGATGGTTGTTGATTTCGAGGATCGATTCGAGCAGCGTTGCACGAGGCGCACCCGAAGATCGATGTACATGGATCATACCGAATCGAGGCAGGTCGCGCGAAGTAATTGTTGTCGCACGCCCGACACGACGACGGGGACTCGGCACGGCGGCGCACCGCAATGCACTGCGACTCGCAAAGCCCGAATTCTCAAAAATTCCCGCCACCTGTGGCAAATTTGCTAAAAGCTTCGTTCTTCTCTGTGTGTTGGCATAAAGATCGCGCAGAGCAGCAGCGAGGGATGCAGCAGCAGCTGGACGAGGGCAGGAGCCGCCGCTGCGGGTCCCCGTCGTCGCCGCGCGTCGAGCCCAAGAGCCCGCCGTCGACGCCGCCCTCGCCGACGAGCTCGACCAAGTCCGGCTGCTCCCACGACTCGGAGTCGTCCTCGTCGTCGCCCCTGTCCCCGGCGCAGCTGCAGCGCGTCGGCCTGAGCCGCCGCCAGCGCAAGAACCGAACCGCCCGCGCGCCCAGGGAGCAGCGCAACCAGCTGCGCGAGCGCGACGAGGACCACGAGGACGACCACAACGGCCCGCCCCCGGCCTCCGCCGTCAAGCCCAGCGGCGGCGGCGGCAGAGCTCGCAGGGGCCAGACCGCGACGCCGACGACGACGACGCCGACGCCGGCCAAGCAGCAGCAGCAGAAGCAGCAAAAGAGCCCGGCCCAGGGCGCAAAGACGGGCGCCGCCAAGATGTGCAGGGCGCAGAAGATGAGCGCGAGCGGCGCGAGCGTGCTCAGGAGGAAGCTGAACCAGCTGTCGGACGCCGAGATCGCGCTGATGCTGCGCCAGTACGTGCTCACGGCCGACGAGCTGGTCTACCTGGGCTACCCGGTGTGCTTCTGGGACTCGCCGGAGCACGTGATGATCTACAGCAGCCGCCACGGCCCGGCCGCCGACTCGCACCACCCGCGCCACAACCTGGACGCGAACGCGCGCGAGTTCGTGCCCGCGGGCTCGACGTCGAGCAGCGGCAGCGAGGCCGACAGCGGCAACGGCACCTCGGCCAGCGGCTCCGACCAGGACGAGCAGGAGTCGTCGTGCAGCGCCAGCGACAGCGACAAGGCCAGCGACTGCGGCCAGGCCGACGAGCAGCGCGGCTCGCCCCGGCCGGAGCCCGAGCCGCCGGCCCCCCAGCAGCGCAGGCCGGCCAACGCGCTGGAGAGGCGCTGCGCCCGCTGCACCAAGACGTTCTACGCGAGGCGCGCCGACGGCGAGTACGTCAGCGAGGACAAGTGCCTGTACCACTGGGGCAAGCTGAGGCGGGCCCACGACGGCGAGTCGTACGAGTGCTGCCGGGGCAGGTCGGGCGGCGGCGCGGCCTCAAGCCCGAGCAAGGGCTGCACCGTGGGCAGGGTGCACGTGTGGACGGGCATAGTGCCCGGCACGAACGGCCCGCTGCACGGCTACGTGCGCACCCGGCCGGCAAAGTACGCCGCCTGCGACGGCAACTACGGCGTCTACGCGCTCGACTGCGAGATGTGCTTCACCAAGAACGGGCTCGAGCTCGGCAAGGTGACCGTCGTCGCGCTCGACGGCAAGCTCGTCTACGAGGCGTTCTGCAAGCCCGAGGCCGAGATCGTCGACTACAACACGAGGTTCAGCGGCCTGAGGGCCAAGGACCTGGTCAACGCCAGCAAGAGGCTCAGGGACGTGCAGAAGGACCTGCTGAGCTTCGTCAGCGCCGAGACGCTGCTCGTCGGGCACGGGCTCGAGAACGACCTGCGGGCGCTCAAAATCATACACACCCAGGTGGTCGACACCAGCTTCTCGTACCCGCACTTCAAGGGCTTCCCCTTCAAGTACAGCCTCAAGGCGCTCGCGAGGACGATACTCAACAGGGACATCCAGCAGCTGGAGCACGACTCGGCCGAGGACGCGAGGATAGCCGCCGAGCTCATGCTCAAGAAGCTCCAGATAGACTTTTTCTCGTGAATCTCTGTGATATCCAGAACTCGCGCGCGTGTGTGATACTCTCGCGGGTTTTAGTTCAAAGTGTACGCCAGCTGCCGCGTACGAACGCCCTGTTGCCGTATTTAGTGAATTCACTGACGAGAGCTACGCAAAGACGCTCGACGAGAGAGAGAGAAAGAGTGCGGTGGTGTGCCGGTGCCGGTGATCTGTGAAAAAAGATATCCAACCCGGCCCGTTACTCAGTTCCAAATCAAGTCTGTGATACGTCCACCTTGTGTGTACTTGGACGCGAGCGCGCATTCAAAATGCGCCCGCGTCCACAATCATCCGACTGTGTAGCCGTCGCTCTCGAGGGTGAGGACCACGACTTGGGCCACTGCTGCGCAGCGCCATAGGTATGAAACGCGACCCGCTCGCGACGAACCAGAGCAGCGGGCTGTGTCGTCCTGCAGCGCAGAGATCGTCGTCGTCCCCCGACGGAGAAAGAGAGAGAGAGAGACGCTAAACGCACGTATCATTTTTGCACTTGTACATAGTATACACGCCATCATCACCGATATACGAGGATGTCGCATTCTCATACTCGTCTCGCGCTCAGCTCATCTCGTGTACATAATCATTTTTAGCCTAGGATAATCGTCGATGTTCAACTGTCTCCGCGTTCGAGTTCGAAATCGATCAGATCTGCCACCGGAAACTCGTGACTTTTTCTGAGTTCATTGACCACTCCGCGCACATGCATATCGCATTCAAAGTAATAACAAAGTTGACCTCACTGATTTACTCCGTGTTGTTTGGAAGTGACTGCACGTTCGTGTTCGCAATATTTTCCGATTTTTATTGGTGTATTTTTGATGTTTGAGTATGCGATTTTCTCATAGTCGATACTCTTTCACATTTGATGTTATTCGTGCGTGACATGTCAGATACTTCATGTTCGTATAGTGACTTTGAGGTACGTTCAGTGAGATTCAGAAAGACTCTAGAGTTTCCGGAAAACCCTTTCGATACAAAAATGAACTTTTGTAAAATACGAATCGAAGCGAGAAAAAATCTTTCGACTCTCGTGATGCTTTTACCTTTGCTAGAAATAAATTTTCCGATTATTGGATTATCGAGTATGGAAGGCAAGAATCGTCACAGACTAATGTTTCTCCACTGCCGATGTTTCACGAATCACAAGTTTGCCTTCGAAATGACCTCACGGTCATCTTCAAATCATTGTTCTGAACTTGGCATTCGTTTTGAGAACTGTTCGTGAAGCAGGGGACGATTTTTACTTTCGCAGTCGTGTTATATTTAAATTATTTAAATTTCATAAGTGAACCGAATCAATGACCGTATCATCCAATGAAATTGATGTCGTCGTGTCTGTATATTGTGTGAAAATTGGTTTCCAAGCTCACGAATGAGATTGTTAGCACGTCTAGTACTTACTCCGATTAAATATAAAATATTTTCAATGAATTTACTCAATTTGGTCTAATTTCGAAATCATTATGTACGACATTGTCCTACTATTTCATAATTGTTCGTGTTCCTGGTGTTTTTGTAATTCTCAGAAATCAATTGATGGTAAATGATATTTTTTCTATAATCAAGAAAGTGTTCAGTAAAAAATCACTCATCCTAATTTATGCAAAACGAGTCAACAGCGGATGGAATAATATTTTCCTCGATTAATTCATGTAGTGTAAAAGAATCGTAGGCCTTGGAATTGTAAGACTGCTCAAAATTTTTCCACGTTCATCAGCCTCGGAGTGCATATTTACCTGCCTTCCTTGAAATGTGGACACACTCAATATTGAACTGCTCTCAAACATGAAAAACGATGCGGTGTCTCTATTATTTAATTGATATTTATCTTGAATTTTATTGCCATCATTCAATTGGGACATGAAAAAAACAAGAGGGTAGTGAGCTGCTAATTTAATACAGTGTTGGAGATTTTTGTTTTACGATAGGTATCGGCAAAAATTATAAATTAATATGTGGCACACAGCAGTCGAACGTGTACGACTTGTCCATTCGGTAACAAATATGACGATTAACTCACCAACTTTCCGTAGTCACGCAAGTAGATCTTATTTCTGATAATTTTAATGCTGACAGAATGATGAGATGATGACTTCGATTTTCTCTGCATCATCATACATTTTTTACGGAATTCTGACGCAACACGGTCTCGATCCACGGTGACGTGTTTTGAGACCTGTAAGTATTTTTCTACGTAGAAAAACTTATTTTCCTGGTTCATTATTCAGCCATACATTTTTTCATTGCCTAATTTGCTTGAATGAATTGTTTGATTTCAATGAAATTGGAATATGTACATACTTATGATTTGGAAAGAATCGCGAGAAGCCCATCTTTATTTTGTATCAAAGATAGAGTTTTCATGTGTCCATTTAATGTCTTATCGCTGTTTTTCCTCAGTCGCTCCATCGATTCGAAGAAGGTGAATTGTTTCCCTTTACTATCTTTTTGGTTGAATAATTGAATAAGTTCTGGCTTCATTTCGATTTTACAAATCATGAAAAAGCTTTCCTTCGAAGCTCTTGAGTCAGTGAGAGAAATTTGTAGGACTTACAGAGAAGGAAATGTTCCACATTAAGTGCATCCATCGTCATCCATTCAAAATTGCATAAATATTTTGAAGCAGCGAGTGAGAAGTCAGTAATATTCTCATGCATAGTGGAAACCACCAAGACCGCGCAAATTTTCCATGAATCTCCTCACCGTCTCACAAGTATACATCTCTTGCTTTCTCCGCCTGAATGTTTATCGTTTATCCAAAGACAACGAATGTTTGGACGAATTATGTAAGTTTATCGGCGCGAAAGAATATTCTGCGATGGAGCACGAAATCCGCGATAGCGTGTCGACCAAGAAGGAAACAGCTTGAGTGCCTTGTTTCAAACTCGTGCCTTAGACGTGACGATGAATTTTCGGCAATGATTGAGGATATAGAAAGAGAGAGAGAGAGAGTGACTCGTGAAAGTGATTTTGCAACCAGAAGAGAAACATCGAGCCGTTGCGGCAGAACGGAAGCGGCGCGCATCTTCTTTTTCACGAGCAGTAAAATTTCCAGCCAGCGCTTTCACCTTCCTACTCTTTGTTTCTCTCGTTTCGATTCTCACCGTCAACACTAACTCTCTTCCCAAATTCAGTCGTTACGCAAGTACAAACTTGCCTTGATCTCGATTAAAATGAACGAAGCATCAAATTTTCAACGTTTACCCTCGACGTCAGTAATTTTCGTGTGAAATTCACCTGGTATATTCGAGCTCGCGGCGCGACGTGCTCTTGATAATGAGTTTTCGAGAATCGATTCGCGTCGCGGCCGAAAATTTCTCTCGTCCCACGCACCGTTTCACAAGGGCTCGCGAGCCGCCAACGCGCAAAGAGCCCGTAACGATTATGCTCGTGCGCGAGTATGTTCCCAATGGGCTATTGCGCAATATCGAGTCGTGGATTATGCAAACTACGCACATTTTGGACAGAAAGAATTGCGAAAGCGGCGTCAAACGAGTCAATAGAAGTAGCCGCGACGCGAATGTCGAGAGAATTGGTCGCGTACAAAAGTCTCGTCGCGGCGGCGGCCTCGTTAGGAAACGCACACGAAAGCGCCGACGTTTGGCAAGCGCGACAGAATATCGACGCGCGTATCCATGTGTCTCTCGATCGCGCAATTCTAACGGCGTTTGAGGAACCGCAATGACCACGAATAGCGCGCGCTTTGAGCAGGGGCTGCTTCTTTGCTCTCGAGAAGTGGAGGTGGAAGACTTTCGAAAGTTTGAGCTATCAAACCCCATTTTTTTTGACGAATGCTAAAGAATCTTGAACGGTGAATCTTTGGCGTGAACATTTGCAAAATTCTATTCTCCGAATATCTATTTCTAGTCCATTTTTAGAATCATCGTTGGCGTCCCTCAACACAATGGTTTTGTCTCGTTTTTTGATGCATTTTTAGCGATTTTATTGTTAGAATAAACACTCGATTTGCAGATTTTCTATTACAGTGTTGAATGGTACCTTGCTGTCCGTTTATGTAACAATTTTTCTGGGCTAGAAAACGGTATCGCGAGAGAGTGACGACGTCGAAGAAAATTTATTCCATCCTTGGACCATCCATTTTTCAAAATTGATTGAGACAAATTGATGGAAACTATTGATAGTTTTCACGACATCCGAAAAAACTGACCTTGTTGAACGATGAATTTGCATCATGGATGAGTGATTATATAACAATATCAATTTGAAAGTGCAGCGATTGAGTGTGGTTGACGAGCACAATAAAAACTTGACCGTTTTGTAAAAATATGTACTGTTGGACTTGCAGCAATATTTGTAAATCTTCCTCGTTCCTATGAGCACTGTGGACTCTATTTTATTTTTCTAATGCTATGTATTCTTGAATACGATGACGATTATATTGGTGGTACAATGAATAAAACAATACGTTTTCTACCATTAATACTTGACAATTCATTCCAAGTGTATGATATAAGCCCGATGTACCCTTCACCTTTCTTTACACCTCTTAGCTTACATTTATTATACGCACACCCCTCATGGTTTAATAAAATCGATGTGCATTGTGGAACATGCAGAGCGACAATAATTCGGTGCCAAGTTGTAAGTAGGCCTGCGATGAAACTTTTTTAGATATCTTGATATATTTCCTTGCAGAAAGAATTGATCAATAGAAATATCAGAACTTTCAAAGATTTTTTAAAAAACTATGTCAGCTTCAAATTTTTAATTAGATATCGTTTCCTCTCATTGGATATCATTATTAATCTAATGAGATGTACGGAATATTTTTTCATTCATACCAAAAATGATCGATTGGAAATTGAAAATCTGAAAGGATTTGAAAATGTGGAGCTAAGATATTATCGAAGTTTATTAAGCCCTCAGTCGCGCTATAGACGGATAAAAACGAGGAGGTTTTCCTCGTTCTTGTGTAAGATCGATTCCTCAGATGCATATTGAAATTCCTAATGATCTAGCGAAAATATTTGAGTCTATTTCTGTTCCCCGTGAAAAATGTTCGCCCAAATGATGAGCTTGCTTTCAGGAGGCAAGGAATAATAAACTTTATTGCACGATTAATATTCGAAAATTTTCAATGATAAATAGTGAAATGAGAGCAATGTTTCGTGGATGTGTCTCGATGAAACATCTCGGAACAAGCTTCTTCAATAAATGATTGATTGCGTGAGCTCCAACACTTGAAGTTTTTGACTCAGTCACGCTACAATTGAGATATCAACGTACTATCAAGTAATTGGATCGGTTTCAAAGTGTCCATAGTAATCAGCGTCAGGAACAGGTCTATAGGTCACTCGGATGACGAGCAAAAAGTTCGATGAGCATGCATAATGCTTGGATCTCTCAAAATAGATAGAAGATATTAATTAGTTCTCTGGAGCCTCTTTTTTCTTCGCGCCTACAAAATAGATCGAAGAAGGTGCTTTCAAATGTTATAAATCGTTTATCGGTAAATCTCTAATCAAGAAACTGGATCGAGATCAATTTAAAGCTCATTTGATACAAGATTTCGTTGTTCTACGGTTATCAATGTGTGACCTTGGCCGCAAAAAGTCCACTCGAAGCAAGATGTCTCAATTCCATAAAAGATCCGATCAATTTTCAAACGCGCATTGAATTCTCGAGTAAATTCGGCATCACTAGACGTCGTAAGATTCTGAGATGAGCGACTTGTGAGAACGCAGCAACACACGAATATCCACGAAAAAAATGATCACACAGCGAATTCGTCGCTGCAACCAACTGGAGTACGAGAAAAAATTTCAGAGCAACGGCCACCGCAACGTGGGAGTGACTCATTTGCTCAGCGCGAGGTCTCCACGAGGTCTCCCGCTCGCAAATGAAGCATCTGTAACGATATAATTTCGGAGATGCAGCGTCGTTGCGGTCCAGGGGGCCATACCAACTGCAAGATCGAGATTCTCTCGAATCATATAGCGCCCACTCTCGAAACTCCCGTTTTGCGCGTGGGCAGGTATATTATAGGTATATCATAGCTTCGCCGAGGTCGTCGCCTGTCTCCGTTCAAAAGGAGGCGCGGGCGGGTCAGGGTCTTCCGCGGCGCCGGCACTCCAAACACATTCGCCGATTGTAAGAACATGCTAGAAGAAAAAAAAAGAGCGGATGCCTGAAAGATTCGCGGCCGTGAATCGGATCGGAGGTCGATGAACGGCGCGCCCGTAAAGCTCCTCCGCTCGCGTGTATCTCAGCGATCGACCGCGAGACGGAGCGAGAGAGAGGATTTTTGCCCGCGCGAATCGAGCGCGCCGTTCAGGGATCGGAGTTGAACGAACGACACATCCTTGCGCGAATATATACGCCAATATACGCGTCGCCTTGCCCTCGCGCATCGACCGCCGCTCGGATCTGTGGAAGCGGAGGCGCCTTTTTACGGTTAGATCGCTGCTCTCGGCGCTCGAATCGAGCCGACCTTGTCGGCCTTGATCCTCGTCTGCGGGATGATCGATATCGCCCGGGGCCAATCGCTGCGATCTCTGGCACGCACGGGTATACCGGTACTCTTGGCGCTTAGGCGAGACCGGGTAAGAGTAATTACCCCCCGCGAGACACAGTTGGAACGAGGAGAGAAGATTGCGCGAGTTTACTGGGTGAAAATTGACCGAGTTCACGTGGGATACTCCAACTATGCACTCTCGAGCAGTGCTAATCCAAGCTCTTCGAGCGCGATTATATAGGCTCGAGATTTTCAATCCCGGTTATCTGATTGATTGGTGCTCACTTCACTGTCTCGTAATCAGCATTATCATTAGTGAGATCTCGCATTAATTTTGGAAACCAATTAAGAATTTCTCCATGTTTGAAGAGTCTCTGATGCTCAATCACTTTAAAAGCTCTTTTCAATGTCAAGCCGTTGAAGTTTGAATCGCGATAAAGCTGCCCTTTCACCTTAGACAAGTCTGAGAATTTGGAAAATCTGTGTGATATTCCAAGATTATTTGCTTGAATGAGGTATGTTCATAGTATGTGGATCACAGATTTTGACCAAGCTTTGGGAATCTTCTTGCTCTGGTGCGAAATGAAGAAGCCTTCAAGGGTTTGATCCAATGGGCTTTTTGTCTCGAGATGGATATTCAAGCACATCATAGCATGACTAGTACCTTTCTCTTGAACATGGGCCTGCGTATATGGACAACGTTAACATATCTGGCTGTACCTCCGGACAAGAGGCCCATTGGACCAAACCTTTAGGATTTTCTTCATTTCTCACGAAAACGAGAATTTGGTCAAAATCTGTAACCCGCACACCTGATGTTCTCTTTGTAAGTAGGTTTATTATCACCCACCTCACTAGTTATTCATGTAACAATACTGTGATTTGTATAGAATGTAATGACTTTGGATCTTTGAAACAGAGTGATTGATTCATAGTAATTGGAATAAAATAGAATAATGATTTTTAGTCATGTTTTGATTGGTGAAATATGCACGAAACCGCCGGTTGGCAAAGATCGTAAGAAATACACGAAGTATCAACTCTATCCTCAGTAAACTCGTTGAGATGTTCGGCAATATCTCTATGGTTCGGTGACATGCATCTTACGGTACGTTATTGTAAAGCTCGCGATCTCTGCTTTCTTGTCACACTTTTCGGCAGGATGACCCAAGTTCCTGAAAGGTTATGATGCTATACTTCCGGTAAAAAATCACTTGTCGCCCTTACGAGCAATCTTAAAATTCCGAATTTTGATCAAATTTCTGCCCAAAATTTGGCATATCATTTGTCGTACTTGAAACGAATGAATTCAATTTAAATTATTCGGATCTCCCATCTTTGGTTTAAGTGGTAAACCTCCTAAATTGACTCTGGCTTTCAATAATCTTTCTTTAGATATAGAACTGGAATCACTCTCGAAAGCAAAATACCTTCTCTAATTGCAAGTAGATTTTCATTTACCTTCAACGGTAGAGGAGAAAACGGGTTTGTTACTGAACGATCACAAACAAAAGAATCAATGTGTTCAATATTTCAATCGTCCCCTTATTAAAACATACGATATTGAAGTACTTGAATTGATCGTGTGGCTCGTGCGACGTATGTTGATGCAACGATCTTTTTGGCAAAGTTGTATATTTGCAAATTTACAAATTTGCCAAAAATCGTTGCATCAACATCCGTCGCACGAGCCACCTAGTCCTCCACGATCGATTCGAGTACTTCAACATCGTACAAAGAAAAGAAAATCACTGCTTCTGCGTATCCGCGCAAAGCTGGATCAGTGTGGCTGAATGTACCATATATATATAATCTTGTCGCAGAAAGAATTTTCGAAGAGTAACATTTTTAGTCGCAATTCAGGGCTTGATGAGAACGAGTCGCGATATATTCTCAAAACAACTTTGCGATCATTGGTTGCTCTTGTCATGTTTTTTGTGCTCTAACCTAATGTTCTGAAGCATATCTATGGCATTGAGATGAACTTTGTAGTTGTTCAAGGTTCAATTTAAGATATTAAACGTAATGAAAGTGGAATAAGACTGTGAATAATACATAACCTCTGTTCATATTGGTGCGAAACTTCTTTACAAATATCCCTTTGTATTAATCACGTATTCACTAGCATCATTCTTTCAGAAAAATTCCAGTTTTCTCGAAGTTTGGTATCGAATTGGGTTCTCATATATGCCAAACCAAATATCGGCGTGGCCGAATTGCACGCTATACATAATTCATTTTCCTCTATATTAAATTCTCAATTATGAATTTTGAGTGTTGTAATTTTTGAGCACAGCAAAATTTCCCAGAAAAACACGCGTATACAGTCAACAAAAACTCAGCTAGGCGCTAATTGAATCAGATGGACTTCTTACTTTCATATAGAAAACAGCATTGATTAGTAAAGATTCCTAAATCATTTTACAGATGAGTTATAAGTTAATTCGTATGCGCTCGTAAATTTCCAAATTCATCGTGACCTCACAGAAACAATGTAACATGTATCATCTAAATAATAAAAGAAGGATTTCTTCTATGATGATGTGAGGTCAAAGACAT
>JAPYYZ010003094.1:0-12044 GCA_030522705.1 Eretmocerus eremicus | reverse complement strand
TTAGGGGGAGAGTTAGGAGCAGAGTTAAGCGATGACTATAAATTCCAGCCTTATCACACTAGTCGAATAGTATATTATGGAGAATGTAATATTTTATTAGATAACCACATAAAGTTAAAATTTCTCACGAATAACGGTGAGAAAGGATTATCCCAGAATCCCAGACAGGCTATAGACACACGAACTACCGAACCCCCCAGACCCAGCGAGGTGGAATTCATCTCTAAATTCTAGACAGGCGACGAACCCGCGAGCTAACAAACCTTGAGATCTGAATTTCAGCGAGGTGGGCATTATCCTCAAATTCCAGACAGGCCTTGAACCTGCGACGTGATAGACCCCCGAGACCCATCCATATAAATAGGATTCAACCCCAAATCCTGGACAGACGATGTACCCTCAAGCTAACAAATCCTCGAGACCGGAATTGCAGAGGATGGGAGATTTATTTCCAAATCCCAGACAGACTATAGAACTGCAGGGTAACAGATCGCAAAGATCGACATTTTAGTGAGATGGGAATCAGTCATTCCCCATTTCGATAGACGCCGGGATTTGGTGTTGAACCCTACCTCTCGGAAATTTCGGTCTCAAGCATTCATTAACTCCGAGTGTATAGTCTGTCTGGGGCTTGGGGATAATTCCCACCTCACAAAAATCCCGGTGACGAGGGTCTGTTAGCTTGTGAATTTATCATCGCTTGTCTGGGATTTGGGGATGAATTCTACCTCGCTAAAATTTTGGTCTGGGGGGTTTGTTTGTTCGCCTGTCTATCGCCTGTCTGGAATTTGTGGATGATGCACATCTTGTTGAAATCCCGGTCTCGAGGGTTTTTGAGCTAGCGGTTACAGCTTGTCTGGGATTCAGAGATAAACTTGACCCCACTGAAATTCCGGTCTCGAGGGTTTGTTAGCTTGCAGGCTTATTGCCTGTCTGGGATTTAGGGATGAATTCTACCTCGCTTGAATTCCGGTCTCGAAAGATGGTTAGCTTGCGGGTTTATCGCATAAAATTCTGGTCTTTTGGGTCGGTTCCCACTGAACGATGAATGTTCCTAAAACCGTTATGAAAGGGCTTTTCTGAAACTGAAGAATGTTTCCTAGGAGAGTCTGTAACCAGTCATGAAACCCGTTCTCATACGTCCCAGTGTCCTACCTCGCAAAGTTTCAACGTTTAGCAACGTTGCAGAAACGTTCGGCAACTTATGTCTAGAAATTTTCAGTTCCAGGACGTTTTTGAAACGTTTCGGAAAAGCTGCTCCGGAGAAGAGAAACTTTGATAACTTTTGATAAATAAACGAATATTTTGTTGTCTCAATTGCTCATATTCTATAGCCGAGCGTAGTCGGGGCGCCTGTATGCATGTCGAGAATGTGAGACGATGTCAGACTTGCGATTCAATCTAAGCAGAGCCGACGACGACAAAGTGCCATTATTTAACAAAATACCATAATTAATTTATTCAAGCCATCAATGAAATCGGTGCGGAAGCGTTTCTGCGACGTTGCTTAAAGGTTTGCTGGGTAGGACATAGGAACTTCTATGAACGGGTTTCAGAACTGGTCAGAGGCTCTCCTACGAAACGTTCCTATATTTCAGAAAAGCCCTTTCAGAAACATTCATTGTTGAGTGGGCTAGCTTCGGGGTTCATAGCCTCTCTACGATTCGGAAATAATCCCCGACTCTCTACAATTCCGTTTGCGAAGTTATCTCGCCGGTTCATAGTTGTTTTCTGATTTGTGGATGGTCGCCCAAATTCACGTCCCAAGTGCTTGTTCGTTTGTGGATTCTTACCTTGTCTGGGATTCGGGAATTGCCCCCATCTCGCTAAAATTCCGATCTCGAGGGCTTGTCAACTCAAGGATTCAATGCCTGCTTGGGATTGAGGGTTGAATTCCACCTCTTTATATTCCGGTCTCGAAGATTTGTTAGCTTCTCGGAGTGCACGAAAGCAGTGATTTATGGGTACTGATGGGTCCGCCATATTGGATCTGTTATATCAGATCTGCCATTTTGAATTCATACATTGTGAACCCTCGTTTGGATCTAGCACTCTCCATATACGGATACGTAACATGTTGATCGAGGAAAATTCTCTCTGCTCACCGAAATTTTGGGTATTTTTGGTTTGAGGTCCGCCATATTGGATCCGCCATTTTGAATTTCGATGTACCGACAACTGATTTAGTCCAGTATAATCTTAACAGAAATATGTGTTAGGTTTATCTCGAGACATTTTCTGTTTTCTGAGATTTTCGGTATTTCCGGTTCACAGTCCGCCATGATGAATCCACCATTTTGAATTTTTCGATTTCGACTTCAGATTCGTGTTCAACGATCTCAAAAACGTATAGTAACGTTGTGATTTTCTGCAAATCTCTGCTCAATCAAATGCGTCCCTGAAAGGGTTAACAAGTCTGTAGACGCTAGAAGCCTTCATGATTCCGTGTTGGATACTCGTGTAGAACAAGGCCTCAGTACTGGGTAACATCCTATATCTCTTATGTATATATTACAAAGGAAGCATATGCAGGAAAATTATATTCAACAAAAGCGACTTATTTCCAAAGCAGCTCTGTGTAGGAAACAGTGTGCAGGAATGGTACGTTGATATTTCTAATTCTTTTAGAGTTTTCATTTCCAGCAACACTTCCAACACCGTGTTCACGGAATTATACGCTCCAAGCTGGTGTGATAGAATGAATTAGTGTATGACTAATTGTGTCGAACTCGCATCGTGTAGAAATTACCTGTGGAGGAATCACGACTTTCATCATGAATTTCTTTACAGCACCAAAAATGTTTGTGTGCAAAATATTGGATGCACTAATTTATTGTGTCCAACTCAATTCGTGTCGAAAGAGCGTGTGGATTTAATTCCGTGCAGAATTGGTACGTGTAGGAGTGACGCCACTCCAAAAAAGTATGTTGATGTCCTAATTGTGGCACGTAAGACCTCAAATCTGTTCATTGCTTTGTTCGGGATTGGGGGAATGTTGCGCTCGTTTCGGGATACTTCCAAGGGAGTATGAACTTCAAAAAATTTATCATGGACCCAGATAAGGGTTCCTTTCGTTCTTGCCATCTTCGATCCGAAATTGGATTGTTACGGCAGAATTTACGATCTATGTGTAGGAAAACGGGGGGCTATGGTAGCCAATCTCCGAAATCCAGCCATTCTGTGATAATGAGGGCTGAGCACGCTGGGGTATCTCAAAATAAAACTCTCGAATAGACATGAGGAAAATGTGCAGATCTCTATGTCGCAATTTCTACAGTTTCTTTAACGTGGTTGCTGCAGCGAGGGTTACCGGTGTTCCAGAAAGTTTCAAGAAATGAAGCCTCCTTTCCAGCGCTGCGAGGCTCGAGAGAGCCTCGCTACGATAGTAGCGATGAGCAATTTGAAAAATCGAGAATTCTCTGTTGTTTAGTACTCAAAATTGCTTCTCGCTTCTATCGTAGCGAGGCTAGCAATTTGAAAAATCGAGAATTCTCCGGGGTACAGTAATCAAATACTCAATTTTAGAGTTTGGTTGTGACTCATCTAAAATCCCCCGAGAAAACATCTCTACGAAACAAAAAAAAAAAAAAAAGAAAAAAAATTCATCAACAAATTGGCTCGAGTCTAGCTAGAAATGGCACTAAGGCCGTTAACCATTGGCCCAAATCATTTCATGCATCATTTTTCAACACAACAAACAGAAAAAATGCGCGGCCGAGCCTAGGAGTGCGCTTAATCTGGTATCTGAAGGTGGGGCTTCATTGGGTACTAGGGCCTTAATGGGTACAAGTACCTCATTCTTAGTCAATCAAAAGCTTACAATCTTATCTTTCAACTTACGGATGCGAAAGAACAATTGGATATTTCTCATCAGAGACTGGGCTCCAGGAGAAACCAGAACTGTGTGGAAGGATGCGGGTTCGTTTACACTCTTTTGTTTATAATTCAAAAATTCTCAGAAGCACCATTGAGGTCCAATGTGAATTCGATTCCGCAACCAAAGACGCATTTAATCAACAAAGGATCACTCGTGAGAAATCGTGTGGACTTGAGATGCACCCAAAACTGCGTGGAGAGGTTAAGGCTTGTTAACACTCTATAATTGTAATTCGGAAATTATCGGGAGCACCGCTACGATTCCATATGGATTTGATCTTTCGTTCAAAGACGTATCGAATTGGCCGAGGATAACTCGTGGAAAATCGTGTGGGCTCGAGATAGAGCTCAAAAAGTGTCGGAGGGTGCCATTCTGATCACTTTCTGCAGTTTGTACCTGGAAAATTATCAAAGGCACCACTATGATCCAATGCGGATTCGATTCCCCAGTAAAAGACGCACCCAATCAGCAAAAGTAAACTTGCGAAAAATTATACGGGCTCAAGATGGGCCCCAAAGTGTGTGAAAGGATGCGAATCGTTGCTTACAATTTTGCTTATAATTGAAGAACCATTGGCTACATCATTTTTTTGACCCCCTAAACAAAAGGTATGGCAAATTAGAGCAAATTCAGCGGAATAAGGTGCAATTCGAGAGAAAATTCTCAAAATTCTTCTTCAACTTGCGCAAATTGTTTCAGAGTCGAGAAACTTGAGAGTGACTCTCAGTAGTCGAGCGCCGCGAGACGTCATATGGATACAATCCTCGGCTGCGACTTCAGTAACAGATAGTTTGGCATCGTTTTCGATAATCAACCCCGAGTTTTTGAGTGAAAACGCTGTTGTCATGGCCAACCAACTAGAACAGGGTTTTGTGAAAGCTGATTCAAGTAATTTGCCTGCAGATTACATCACGTTGTCCATCTACCGCACAAGTAAGCTTCGATAACAGTAACTCCACCAATTAATTTTACCCACTGGCGTGAACCAAAAAATTCGGAAAAAATCATTCACTGTACAGATTGATCTCTACTACAAAAAAAAACACATTTTGAAAGAACATTCAAGTTGCCACTCACAAAAAATCATGCTAGACTATCTGTATACCGTAGTCGCAGCCGATGATTGTATCCATATGACGTCACGCGGCGCTCGACTACTGAGAATCACTCTCAAGTTTCTCGACTTTGAAACAATTTGCGCAAGTTGAGAAAGAATTTTGAGAATTTTTTCTCAGATTCCACCCTATTCCGCTGAATTTGCTCTAATTTGCCATAGCTTTTGTTTAGGGGGTCGAAAAAAATGCAGGTAGCCAATTGGAGGCACCACAATGATTCTGGATCGATTCGATCACGCAATCGAAGAGCTATCCAACGAACAAAGCAAAGAGCCTCAAAAATCGTGCAGTTTCGATATATTCTCCAAAAAAATATTCTGCAACGTCTAATTTAAGGGTATGAACATCCTCTTCCAATATAAATACATTTTAGCGAGTGTCACCGATTCAAATCGAGTTCTAGTCAGCAAATTTCTTGAGCGCAAACTCATAATCGGCAGCTCCGCCCTCAAAAAACGTGCAAAGAGCTCCCAAGCTTCATAAATCAGATGTGAACAAAACCATAATGTCAATTCGAGCCCGCTACAATTTCCAATTTTCATCGCAAGATTGAATGTCCTTCTCGGAATGGGCAAATCTTCGGACTTGTTGCAAATTTACGAGCAAAATTCGAGTTTTCGTTTGGTTATATTTTCATGCGTTTCCGTTCCGGGTCTCAAAACCCGCCTTTATAGGCATCCTCCTCTAGTGAATTTCGGG
The DNA here is from genome assembly GCA_030522705.1 of Eretmocerus eremicus. Classification (NCBI taxonomy): domain Eukaryota; kingdom Metazoa; phylum Arthropoda; class Insecta; order Hymenoptera; family Aphelinidae; genus Eretmocerus; species Eretmocerus eremicus. The sequence continues at coordinate 6,353 of JAPYYZ010003094.1, read as the reverse complement.
AAACTGTCAATCACTACTGAAATATACTTTTTATTCGGGACTCTATCATCGTCGATCATCACGTGATCAGTATGCACTGTATCAAACGGTTTATCACCTTCGGGTATATGACGAACTTTTTCTTTGATTCTTCTACATGGTGGACTATATGCTATGTACTTAAAACGATTCCTCACATGCTCAGCTACTTTTTTCTGTAAATTAGGGAACCAGTACGATTTTGTCAGAATGTCCATAACTTTTTCTATGCCGATATGGCCCAATTCATCCTGATATTTGAGTAAAATGCTCTTTTCCATTTCTGCAAGTGCATAAAAGAGGAGTTTCTCTTTGATTTCCCGATGAATGACACCATTCCTCATTTTATAGGAGGTGCTCTCAGTATTTTCTAATTTAGACTTGATCTTCACGATGTTCACATCTAGATTTTGTGCAACGATTAGATTTCTTTCAAAAGAATTGTCATCTACTACAGCTACAAAATAACAGCAGCTCAAACCATCAACGTGTGTCATTTTTGCTCCTACTCTGTGCTCAGTTGAATGATTATAATTATTCAACTCGAGTATCCATCGAGTAATTTAGGATTCATATCCTTTTTTCCCAGAGCTAAAGCTAATGAATTACAATCTGCATCTATTTTGAATTTTATACCACGAAGATAAATACGAAATCGTCTCAAAGCATAAATTATCGTCAACATCTCAAGCTCAAAACTATGATATTTACTTCCACTCTCTGATGTTCTCTTAGAAAAGTAAAAAACTTGGTGTCATTTGCCGTCATTCCCTTTCTGCATCAAAATTGAACCAAATCCCAGAGAACTCGCATCACAATGCAGCTGAGTTTCCACTTTAGGGTCGTAAATGGCAGGAATTGGTGCATCTATCAATCGTCTTTTCAATTCATTGGAAGCATTTAATCCTTGTTCAGCAAATTTGAATGTAGCCTTCTTTCTTAATAAGTCATTAAAAGGTTTCGCTACAATGGAGAATGATTCAATGAATTCCCGGGAATAAGATGCAAGCCCTAGAAGACTTTGAACCTTCTTCACATCTTTTGGAATCGGAAATTGCTCCACAGCATCAATTCCTTGGACAGTCGGTCTCACACCATTCTCAGACATTGATTATCCCAGATGATCTATATCGGTAGCTAAAAATTTACACTTAGTGGATTGCAATTCTAGATTATTTTCTGCTCATGATGTGAAAATTGCATTCAGGATTCTCAAATGCTCTTCAATAGTGAAAGTTGCCACTGCAATATTATCCGAAAAAATTATGACATCTCCGGTTGCAATTAAGGACTCAAATATCTTATTTACATACTTTTGGAACTCTTTCGTGCCATATTTCAGCCCAAATGGCATAATCAAGCATTCAAATTGACCATGGGGAGTGACAAAGGAGGTGAACTTCATGGAATCCTTTTGCATGTAGATGTGATGAAGTGCGTCGTTCAAATCTAGGGTACTGAAAAATTGTTTATTTCAGAACGTCAATTTGATCTTTTATAAGTAGTGCGGGATAATTGTCACAAATCAAATGTGCGTTAGCAGGACGTAGATCTATACACATTCGATATTCACGTTATTTACATTCTCCTTCTCAATAAGGACCACTTGACAAGAATACTCAACACCACTTGGTCTAATGATCTTACGCTCTAACAAATCATCCAATATTCCTTTCAAAGCATTTTTTCCCACAAACGATAATCAACGAGGTGAATAATGATAAGGCTCATGGGCCTCCATGCGCAACTTCAATTCAACTTTGATTTTCGGTTCAGAGGGTCTCTCAGCTACCACATAGTTATTTTAAGATGAGTGGAGCAACTGTTTCTTGTACTTTTCTGAAGTTTCCCTAAACTTTCTAAATTCGTCACGGCCTAGAACAACTAATGACCTCATACTATGCTCTTTTACAACAACATTTGAAGGTCACTCTCTTTTTCATACAAGGTCGATACAGTTTTGGTTTTGCCAATCATTCGTGATTCAGACTGATTTAAGCCAAAATATTGATCATCATCATCACAAGGTAATATTACTTCGTCATTCACAAATTTGTTTTTAATAAAACTGATGGGACTGCCACTATCAAGCATGGCTTTCAATTCAATTTCAAATAAATCATCGCCTAATTCAAATCTGACTCTCAATTGTGGAAAATATTCTTCCTCTCCTGGAGAATTTGGTTCAATATCTCCAATATCTTGCTTATCATTTCTCTTCTGCCTTTTTTCTGGACAGTCCTGAATTTCCTGATCCATAGATCCACAACAAAAACATGAACGCACTGACCTCTTTCCCTTTTTGCAATCAGGGGCTTCATGCCCATAATCCCGCAACTGTAGCAGCGATCCTTTTCAGCATTTTTCGAAGTCTCGCGGGACTCGCTATCGGATTTTGCAGCTGGCTTATTACCATTAGAGGCTTTTGCATTATCTTTCTTACTAGAATCGTTAGATTTCTTATTCAAAAAAATTTTCTCAAATGCACATAACAAACTTTCTTTCGAATCAAATTGATGCATGCGAGCTTGATTTCGCAGAGACTCATCAGATATACCATTAATGATATAATCAACTAGTTCACACTTATCAATTTTCGCCTTATTCGCTAATATGATTTTATCATGTACATATTCCCTGAAAAGCTCATTTTCCGGCCAAATTCTTTTTTCAAATTGCTTTCTCAATTCAATTTCACCCATCTGAGGAAAGAACATTTCTCTAGTTTCGCTCACTAAGCTATTAATAGGCATAGTCAAATGATCGGGCTTAGAATGGAACCACGATGAAGCTTTTCCCTTCAATTGGCAGCTAATAATTATGAGCGATACTTCATCGGGAAGGTGATAATCATTCCTAATTAGAGACAATTGTTGAGCCCAGCTCTCAAAATTATTCCCATTTCCATCAAACGAACCAAGCAGTTCCGATAACGATGTCACTGATACGCGCGGCGCAACATCAACACTGATTGGCGACACCGCACTATCACTCTGAGACACTGTCACCGTTGCTTGCTCCCCTGAAAGCCAGCTGGCACTATATGAGTAGCTTGCGGCGATGTCTCGCTCGTAGTTGTCACCCCTGTGTGCTGCAACCGGTTCGACAGCGTCGTAATCATTTGCTGCATCTCTACTACTTGCGACTTCAAAGCGGCTGCTTCGTCGTTGCTCATCGGCTGGGCGTTCGCTGTGGCGGTTCCGTCGCCTTGATGGCCCGCACCAAGATCTGCCGCAACGGCACGCCGAGCAATCTCTACGTTGCAATGATCCACTCAAACTTGTAACAATGCGCCGTCCGAGTCAAGCTGTTCAACCCTCGTGACGAGATCTGCTTTGACGCCATGTACATGCGCGTTCAAGGTGCGCGAAAACTCCTTCAAATCAGGAACAGTGAGCTCCGATGCCATCGCGCTCGTGTGTGTGTCGCTATACGTGAGTCTTTCCGCGCGAACGATGCACAAAAATGGCGTCTTTGGAGTGCCTCGCGTTCTAAACGGAGCAAGATGGCGAGACTCTCGCGTGTCCACTCTCAACTTCTCACTCGCGCTGCGATTCTACACACTCATGCTCAAAGCGACTTCCAATTACTCCATACATAACCAAAATGAGGCTCAATTAGCGACACCAAGTCAATATTTGGTAGGAACCGCATTAACTGAAGCCGACACGCTAACGGTTCCTCAATCCTCGGGAACCTGCGAGAACTACGAGCAAATTCCGTGTCGGGAGACGAGTGAAGTTTTTATGCTGCGCAATAGTCTAAACTACCAGCGATCACTTGAGATTCACTTTCTCACCAAGCACAATTGAGAGAAAAATCTCTGCCGATCTTGCTCTCTGCTGCGCGGCCGACTCGTTCAGACCCGCTCGCAGCTCCTCGTGCGCGTGAACTGCAATACTGCTCAATCGTCTACACTTCGAGTCACTATTAGCGTTGCGTTCTCTCGATCTCGATCCCACCTCTGATCTGTCAGGGTGGTCGAGTGAGAGACTCGAAATGAAGATAAACAACTAATTCATTAAATGCAAAATACAAAGCATGTCCACTTCCTACTACGTCTCCCAAACAACTCTCTCTTTCTCTCTCTCTCTCTCCCTCTCTCTCTCTCTCTCTCTCGCTCTCTCTCTCTCTCCCACGCGTCGGAGCCCCTCGCACACGCACTCACACACATTCTTGGGTATCTGACCCGCGTACCATCTTACACATTGGAGCCTAGAAACATCCATAGAGCAAAGTTGATTGTATTAGGATATCAACAAAAAGAAACGGTTGAGGATATTCTATCACCGGTGGCCAAAATCACGACTTGGCAAATTTTACTAACTTAGTGTTGCCAGAATGAATTATACGTAAAACAAATGGATGTACAAACAGCAGTCCTAAATGGAAAAATTTCATCAGAGGTATATATTAAGCAATCGAAGGGTTATGATGATGGTACCGATAGAGTTGGTGAACTATACAAGGCTCTGTATAGCTTGAAAGAAAGTCCTAAAAAATAGTATGACTGTTTTGATAAAAATTTACTAAGTTCAAAATTTAAATGGAGTAAATATGATTATTGCGTGTACAATTTAATTTTGAAGAAAGTGACAATTCACATAATTCTCTTTGTCGATGATTCACTGCTTTATTGTCAAGATCCAACTCAGATCGATCATGTCAAGAAGTATCAAGAAGTGATCGATTCAAGATGGAAGATTCGGGTCAAGTCAAAACTCATCTTGGGACCAATATTGATTATGATCTAGAGACAGGGAAGATGACTTTGGATCAAGAAAATTACATTGAATCTTTGACGAGGAAATACAATATTCAAGATGCTCAGACAAATGCGACACCGATGGAATTTGAAATTACATCAAGTTGGACAGGTAATGAATAATATTGGATTCAGAAATTTGATAGGTGCTCTGGCATATGTAAGTGTTGGGACAAGACCAGACATTAATTCCTTTCAAATAGTTCCGTGGGTGATCTTGGCTCATGGAAGAGTATTCAGACGATTCTCGGAAGTATTCCGGCCAATCTCTACTTATCAGAATTTGTCTCCGACAAGAACTGGCGTTGCCGTTATAGAATTCGTAAAAAATGTTTTGGTCACTTCTGGCTGTCATATTTGCGATTTGTTGTTGATTTGCCCCGTCGGTATCACAGATGTTCTATGTTAGCAACACGCCTCTTGCAGCACTATTAATGTGAGCAGTGAAACGTGTACTTCTACAAAATTCAGGTCTCAGTCCATTATTCAAATTATGAACTGAGAACTCCATTTCCACAAGTGGCTGTCTGGATAGAGCTCGAAAGAGCAGGTGCCGAGACGTATGACAAAGAACTTAACATTTCCACAAGTGAATACAGCTCAAGGGTCATGTAAACAGTGCTTAAATGCAAACAACATCCCTGTTACTAACATAGAACATCGGCGATACCGTCGGCGCAAATCAATAACAAATCGCAAATATGGCGGCCAATAGCGACCAGAAGTTTCTTACGAGTTATTATAATAGTAATGCCAGTTTTTGTCGGAGACAAGTCCTGATAGATAGGAATTGACCGGAATACTCCCAAGATACGTCTGAATGCTCTGCCGTGAGTCGATATCACCCACGCAACTATCAGAATGGATCACATTGGCCGACCTCGATGGTTGTAATTTTTGAATGTGATACAAAATCCCGGTTATACCTCACATACAGAAATTTGACTAATCAGCCGATTTTTCGGTACGTGAACTTCAACCCCCTGAAATTTCAAAACTGTTCCTGCGATAATTACTGAGTTGTTTCGGAACTACAGAATTACCGATAAATTACAGGAATCTACCTGTCGGTAGCCGACATAGCCTTGAGAAACGAGAACTGTCGTGTCGCGTACAGCCTACCGCAAGTTCAGGCAAAAGGCCTGAACAGATTTGATCCTTGTGCATAATCATCAAAGACGTTCTAGCATATATCCTTTTAACTCGAATAAGAGTACAAACAGCTTTCATGCGTCATGAAGAAATGAATGTCTGTCTTGTACTTCTCAACTTAAAATCCAATACACACACACAAACACACACACATATATATATACACACATATATATATGGGTCAGTCCAGTATATTTTCAAAAAATCGTGCGCAGCCCCTCCGCAAAATTTCTCGCCGATTTTTCTACTGAAAGTAGGTACCGAGAGTAGTACTTTGCCCAAGTTTCAGCTCGAGAAAAAATTTTGGGTGCCCGTGGGCATTTTTTGAAGTTCGAGAAAAAGCCTTTTTAGACCCTTCTTCAAAAATTTGCCAAATCGATCCTACGGATCGTAGAGAGGTCTGCGGGGACGGATTCTC
>JAPYYZ010003093.1:0-12046 GCA_030522705.1 Eretmocerus eremicus | reverse complement strand
CGGCTTTGTTTCTGTTTTTTTTTTTTCACCTCTTCTCTTTCGAGTGAGAGAGACCGTATTATCCGTCTGCGACATCGCACGAGTACACTTTTCCGAGAGGCTACTGCGGTCTCGCGCGAATGGTTCATAAATCTGTCATCGGTGCTTGCACAGTATGCGCGTGTGTGTGCTGAGTGCGAAGTAGTATTGGTATACTGTACCCGTCAAATGGAATTGAATATCGATACTCGTAGAAAAGATACGGAATTTTAAAAACCTTTGACCATACAAGAATTTCGAAAGAAGCATTTGAAAGGTCACAGAAAACGTTCTCAGGTGATTATTTCGTGATCATAGTTCACATTGAAAAATTGAAAATTCTACAACTGTTTCAACTCCCCGTAGTTCATACGAAAATTGACTTACTACAAACAATCTAATGGTATCTTGTAAAAGTCTTGAAGTCCTTGATTTTGCCTTTTTCGAAGTTTTCCTGTGATTTTTTGAAGCTAAGTTGTAGTCGTTTTGGGTGAGAGTTTTTTGATAAAAAAATATGATTTTTTTCCCGGATGGGAGCGAGAATCAAGTATTCAGGATCACATTCGAAGACGAATCTCCGTGAGAATTCGGAAACTTCACAACTGACTGTTCAGACAGGTGTTTGCCAACAAAAATTTAGCTCGGAGAAAAATTGCGCAGCTCACAACTTAGCTCGGAAAAACCGTAGAAAAATTTTCGAAAACAAAAAAATCGAGGTCTTGGAAAGATTTACAAGATGGTGTTAAATTTTTCCTAGTACACCAATCTTCTCAACAATCATAGGTGGCTGCAATGGATGTAAAATATTCAATTTTCCAGTGTAAATTACGATCAGGGAATAATGACGAGGGAAATTCTTTCATTACGTGAATTGGCAGATATTTCCGTAATTTTTTGAATGCCATTTCCAAGATCACCGTAGACCCAAAGCTTTCTGAGAATCGTCATTTTACTACGATCATTGATGGTCCATTTCATGTGGCTGGTACCGCACAAGCCATTGACACCATTCATCCCAAGTCCGGCCTTGAACAGTGTAGATAAGCCCAAAACGCATTAGAGAGGTATGGTGTTATCAGTCTGTGATCAAGGCAATTCATGAGACGTAAGGTTATCGTACCGTAATTTTCCTGGTTGTTATGCGATCTAGTAATTGAAAACAGTCTCGCGCCATCTGAGACAACATGAGTCCTCCCCTCTACGGAATCCATGAATTCTAGCAAAGAAGCGATCCTGCAGCAAGGTCCCTCGCATTTACATCTGGGGGGGGGGGCACTTCATGACGGAAATCGAGAATCAATAAACGTCAAATTGAACACTTGTTTGTTCCCTCCGTTCTCTATAAGTCAAAATCAATATCAACCGATTACGTCTGTATAGGATGATCAAATATGTCAGTACTAATTACTGGTAAACAATTTCATCTCAATATAAGCTATGCCTCCACGTAAGCTAGTGTTAGTTCGAATCAGGTCGTCCAATCATCATGAAATCGATACCAATTATTTTGGTTTGCACCTCTCTCGTTATGAGTAAGTACCTAAGCTAGTTTAAACGTAAAATGAAATGTTTGGTTTCTCAATATCCCTCATTCCTCTTATCAGTCTGAGTTTGTGGATAATTTTGTCTTACTAATCATATGCAAGGAATCTAATGCACATATCAGCATCGAATCAGACCACTTCCAACTTTAAGATCAAAAAAATAGCCATGAATTACAAGAACCATGAACTTATCTCAACTTACAAGCTGCACATGGCTGTCGCAGAATGCTTCTCTCGCATCATCAAACGATCTCAAATCAACCCCTTTCACGAGACATGTGTATCACGGTTCTTTTTTTTTTATTGCAGGCATCAATGGGGAGGAGGCAAAGCCTATGATAATTGGCGAAGATGCCCAGTTCGCGAATCCCAATGAATTTCCGCACCAAGTTTCGATTCAGATCGACTGCCAGCACTCTTGTGGTGGATCCCTCATAAGTGACAAACACGTGCTCACAGCGGCTCACTGCGTCGCCGACTTCACAGACGACCCTAATCGTTTCAATGCGATGAGAATGACTGTCGAGGTCGGATCAAATCACATAGGCGGCGGTATAACTCACGATGTGAAGAGAGTGTCCCGCATAGGATCTTACGACCCGAATAAACAAGCCCCTTACATGTTCAAAGACGACATCGCAGTCATCACTGTTAGTTCCTTTATTTTTCAAATCGTCTAGATCTGACTTAACATCAATTTTGACTTAACACGATGTGATTTTTGCAGCTCGAGCATCCAGTTACGCGCAGCGAAAATGTTCAACCGATTCAAATAGCTCAAGCAGATCCGGGGGCTGGCGAACGTTTGGTTGTGAGCGGTTTTGGTCGAACATCAAACGAGGGCTCGGTATCTCCTGTTTTGAAAAAAATTGACATGGGGATTGTATCTCAGAGTGAGTGCCAAGCGCATTGGAGCCAAAGGGGCATGAAACAAATTTTGCCAACGCAGATTTGCGCCTACTTGAAGCCTGGAAATAGTGCGTGTCAGGTGAGCCACGAGATTTTTTTGTGTAACCGTTGTGAAGAACTTTTAACTGATTCTAGTAATTTTTTAATGTTTTCATCAATAAGTCGAATATTTTCTTGGTAATTTGTGATCAACACTCCCTCACTAGATGTGGATGTAGAATATCTTGATCCGTCAATTTCAAAAGCAAATGAAGATGAAACATCGAGTATGCTAGTCCGCCGATCAAACAGAGCATAAAGGCATCACTATGATAAAGTCGACTAAAAATCTTTCAAGAATGAGAATGTACTCCAACTGTAATCGCAAAGACTTTCGGGAGACTCGAAACATCGACTGGGGGAGAAGGTTCTCGGAAGCTTTGAAAAGAAAAACTTTACGACCTTACCGACATTCATTATGAATTGATTCAAGATTAAAGAAAACAATATTTCGAAAAAGTAAACTGAGAAAAAAGTGTCGGTCGTACGGCGATGTGATTTGCCGCTTCATCCAAAAAGGTATTGCCGTCTCACCTTTACAACAGATTACAAGGACCTAACAGCAATACCAATTTTGACGTAGTATTAAGCTATGAAAAGCATTCGATATTGCTATCAGAGCGTAATAAACGGTCCTTGGCATTTTGAATAAACCTTTTTCTATAGGTTTTTGAGGCTCCTCCTCACATGTCGAGGCTATATTCTACCTTCACCGAGAGTAAGCGTAGGAGTTATATTGGCAGGGTTAGGGGCGCCGATATTAACGAATATGTTACGATTTAGTTAACCTAACGAAACGTATTGCCGTGATAACGAAGCCGTATGGGTCTGACAGCAATACTTCGCACTAAAGCGTCTGAATAATCTCAGTGGCAAAATGTTTCTCTCAGTGTAGCTCCAATCCAAACTGCGTATCAGCAGAATGCACCACTGCGTAAAATTTTGGAGTGATCCGTGGAATGCTCTGGGGATTACTCGAAGAGTTTTCCCCGGATAACTCCAAAAATTGTACACAGTGGTGCATTCTGCCAATACGCAGTTTGGATTGGAGCTACTTTTTCGAATTATTGTTTTGTTTTATTTTAAATCAATTCATGATGAATGTCGATAAGGTACAGCTTTTACATGACCTCAATGGCTTCGCCTTTAAAATTTTGGTACTTTGGTCATATAAACATTCCTCCTTACAGGGCGACAGCGGTGGTCCACTGATAGTCGAGCGATCAAACGGAAGGTTCATCCAGAAATTTCTCGTTGGCGTAGTCTCAGCGGGTGCAAATCCGTGTGGAGCGGGCATTCCTGACATCTACACCAGAGCGTCATCCTACTCGGGCTACATCCAAAGTGAGATGGCCTACGGCGGATCGGGACAAGAAAGATGGCCAGCTCAAGCCGTGGATCTGCAATCGCCAAATGGCGCATCTCCCATTTCGGGAAGCTCAAAGTGTGTACCATCTCAAAGCGGTCCACCACAAAATGGTATGCCCTTCCCGCCACAAGATGGCTCACCTTATCCACCGCAAGCTGGTATGCCCATCCTCCCACGGTTTGGCTCACCTTATCCACCGCAAGCTGGTATGCCCATCCTGCCACGGTTTGGCTCACCTTATCCACCGCAAGATGGTATGCCCTTCCCGCCACAAGGTGGTATGCCCTTTCCACCGCAAGGTGGTATGCCCTTCCCGCCACAAGATGGCTCGCCTTATCCACCATTCGGTCAACAGCCACCACCACAATTTGGTCCACCAGTTATGATGCCCATATACCAAGGTTAGGTTCCACAAGGTTTTGACTCAAGACCCCCGCTAATGATGCCACCTCATCTATTCCACTTGGTTGGGTAGCTTGGCTGATGCTGGGGAATTGTTGGAACGAACTCCATCCAGGATTGTGGCAGAGGTATGTCATGTATCGTCACAAAGTGTCAACTTGAAGGGGAGTTCGGAGATTTCGTGCGGTCTTAGAAGCTTTAGAAACAAAAGGGAGTCGGGGCGTTTGGAAAATCTGGAAAAGGGCAGACCTCATGCCTGGGGAGCACCAAGTATTCTCAGGGATACGTTGTTGAAATCACATAATTCAGTCGATGACCGAATCGTTCTCACGCTAGAAGCATCGGGAAATTCTCATAGAGATGATTTATATTCTGTACTGACTAGTATGAAACGGAACCGTTGTTGCTTGCCAACCTCTTTAACTTAAAACTTAAAGTCTGTATTATTTTGTTGGAGATGAGGTTCAACTCTGACGCATTTTGGACGATAGCGAATACGAGAATAGTAGCACCGGTTATGGAGAAGTCTTATCCTCAAACTCAAAGAGTCTCGTCAAATTTTGAGGAAAAAGGCTCTCATAGTACTGGCAAACTATTCAAGTCACATTCAACACAAAAAGCGAATCTGAAAAGTTCATTGTTGCCAAGGATTCATCTCCAATAAAAAAAAAAAATTATTGAGTGGATATCAAGTTTTTATTCTCCAAACGCGCGGCAACAAATCAGACAGGAGAGCCGATGGAGAACGGAAAAGCACAACAAGAGTTCAACATGTTTGAAATCATTGGGAATGGAGGAGAGGGTTTAGTTTACAAAGTGAACAGTTGCAGAGGATTTTCCGCCCAGAAGTTTAATTTTATTGAGAATAAGTTGAGTTTGACAGTGAAGATGTAAGTCATAATGGCTTTAGCTCATGCTCTCATGGATTAAGAATTTATATCAGTATTAACAATTTATGAGTCAAAATTATCTTAAAGTTTGCATAGCTCGCTTGGCCTATTATTTCCGTTCAAGAGTTGAAAAGACAATATTCAAATATCGAAATCCATATTTAAGAGATTCTCAGGTATCTGAAATCTATGAAATCGAATTGAATCATGCATCTTTCTCTAAAATATATTTTCAACTATGAATTTAAAGCCGGTCCGGAATGTTCTGTCTTACCGGCCGAGTGGATCGGAGCATATATCTGCTACTTCCATTTTTTCACAAAAGAATACCTTTTTGGAACCATTTGAAATAGTCAGCCCAATTTTGTAGGAAATTTCTAGTCGTTTGAGCTTTGTAGCGTCTCAACATTTGCAAGCTAGCTCAACACGGAAAAAAATAGTTTGTTGCGACTGCTTCCGACCGCAAACTAGTCTGTTGGATTGACAAAAAAAAGCTTCTTTTTCGGTTAATCTAACAAACTAGTTTGTTTTCGGAAGCGGTCCCAACAAACTATTTCTTTCCGCGAAGAAAAACCAGAAACGGCAATCGTCGAGATGAGATTACAGGCACAGTGAAACTATTCACGTTTGCCATTTCTGTCAGATTGGTAATTTTGCAACGGTAAAAAATCCAAACAATCAAACATTTCCTACAGAATTGAGCTGACCATCTCAAATGAGCTGGAAAGATTTTGCTTTTAAGTTATGAATAGAAGTAGTGAGGTTCATACACCATACCGAACAAAGCGGAGTGAAGCACAAACCAACTCGAAAAAACCAGAGGGGGTGAAAGTGGATATTGAATCGTCGTATCTGGCGTTTCTTGAGCTTGCAAATTTAGCGATGCTACAAACTTCAAACGACTGGATATTTCCTACAGAATTGGGTTGGCTAGTTCGAATCGTATGGAAAAGATAAACTTTTGCGTAAAATTTGAAATAGTAAGACATATGCTCCGACCCACCTGATCGGGAAGATAGAGTACTCCGGACTGGGCTTAACGGTCCTCCCCAGTGCAGTCGACGCTCTATCTCGCGGTCAAAATGGATTTTTTTGGTAAGAATTTTCCAAAACAATTAGAAACTATTTAAAAGATACCGACACTTGTGGGGAATTTTTCTACACATTTTTTGAAACGTTCCGTGGAGGAAGGTACAAAATTAAGCTTATAAACTTGCGAAGAAGATTCCATAGCGTTTCAATAAATTTCCGCACGTTATTGAGCTCACTTTTGCACATTTCTTCCCGGGAATTTTTTGAAAATTTGTTGAAAAATCCTCACAGAGGGCTGTATTCTTCAAATGGTTTCAAACTAATTAGAAAAATGCATGAACAAAATACATTTTGACCGCAAGATGGCGGGTCGGCCACACTCGGCAAGACCCTTAATAACTATTTTTCACGTCTATTTTATCGAAAGTATTGACCAAGTATTTTAATTTAAGTGTTAGATCTTTAAACCACATTGAATCAAAATCATCACCTCATCAGTGATGTCCCTGTTTATCTTATCATAGTAAATTACTCTTATTTTGTATGACATGATCTGATTTTGTGAATATATATTAACACAATAAAAAACAAGGAAAAATATAGCTGTTCGCGATGTTGATATAATTATTACCATCCCAACTGGCCCTCAGAGCTACCATGCACCCTGTACCACGAAAAAGTGTGTTCCCTTACATAACGCGCGGTTAATTGGGTCTTATAGCCGGTTTTTCAAATACGCGAGTCTATTACGCACTATCTATCGCTCATTCCACACAGATTATTTCAATAAAAATCGTATATCCCGAAGATTATCCACCTGATTTCAACAACACACTAACGCCAATCGAACAATCTTTGTCTCAGTCAACCGATACATCTGCACTCTGCATACGAGAAATCCCCCAAACCACTCCGAATTTCCACTTCTGCATACATACCAAGCGTCTAACAACGAACACAGCCCTGCTGAATTAAAATACGCGCGCAAGGCCCGAATTCCAGAAGAAAAAAAAATGAAAGTACGAGATTGAAAAAAAAACACGAAAAATGTATCCGAGCGCAGAGAGCGCAGAATCGGTAGCCGGAATCCGGGCAGGGCCGAATGCCTCGTCTCGGCCTACTGATTAATTAAGCGAATCAAAATATCATGCGAGAAGCGAGGCCCGTATTGGCGATGGTGGCGCAAGATATAGCCGAAGAGACGGGCTGCCCCCAATTAATTAGCCTGGTAATTAGGCCCTTATGCAAATGCGCGCGTGCGCACCGGACCCCTTACACACCCAACCGATGCACCAAAGTATACGTGATGCGCGTCGGTGTACAAACGTGTGTATAACCCAAGAGCTGGAATTGAGTTGTCAGCGGGAGCAGCTCCCGCGTGGGACGACACTCGGTTCCATGTCCTCTTCGCTCTTCTTCCATCCTATCGCGAATTATAAGCCTGCGCTCGCATTGCGATCCTCTCCGACGCCCCCGATTCTGCGCAGTGTGTTTTAAAAAGGAGACTCCTTTATGGGTTGGCTAGCTTGTTCGAGGCGTATTTAACGAAGCGACTGGTTTTCCGAGATCGGATAGGCCGATTTGCAGGTATGGCAGTAGTGTCGATGTGAGTTGAGAGATTGGTAGGAGAATACGCAATGAGAGGTGGGTGTGATGGCACTTGCAGCGTGAGGTTAGTCAGTTGAATCGTTAGGTTTGGTTTTGTGATTGGGTCGGTGACCTTTTATTGTAATAGATCGTTTCCCGCGTTGGATTTTGATCATTTCTCCGACCGCGAGTGAGGAAGTGAAACAGTTTTAACTGTCGGAGCCGTGAGATTATCGATATCGATATCGTTGTTGACATTTATTTGACAGTTGAGAACTTCTGGTCCTACAATAGCCAATATAGTTACAGAAATATATGAAGAAAAGGACTATCTCGTGTAGGGTCACGCATCAGCGAGCTTTAAAATCTACATAGAATTCAAGGGAAAAAAAACAAGAAGAAAAGGAGAAAAAAATGACAGAATGGACTATGTTAGAAACCTCTGCGACCCAGAACTTTCATCATAGTAGATTTCCCTTTCTCATGGATTTGGAGTTGTGTTCGATGATGTTCCGGTTAAGCGGTCAAATTCCTCGGCGAAGATTTGAAGGATTTCTGCATAATCATCACATGATGATCCGTAAGCTGTCTCTGCGGCGATCCTGTTGATGAGCCCCTGGATCGTAGCACCTGTTGGTGTTCAAGGGTATCATAATTCATATTGGTTGATAGGAATTAACTTCGAAAACTTGAATGTATCCTGGCTGTCTCCAAGAGTCAGTTTCTACCAACCCTCCGATCTTATAAGTGGTCCAGGAAATCAAAAAATCTTGTGCGTTCTCGTAACGTCAAGTTCTTGACCATGACTATGGCGGTTTTCTGAGGTCAACTTTCTCTTTTGAGTAACTAGCCCTATTTTTGATGAAGGAATTCTTAGCTAGATGGAAGCGTATTGCCGATGAAATAGAACCTCGAACGAGATCCTGCAAATGTTCGCTTTGTCATCACTGACGCATCGTGATTGTATCCCGAGTCATCAAGCCAATGAAGGGTTGGAATTCAAGGATCACGATGAGATCAAAAATTCATGGAAAATGTGTATTTAACATCACATGATTTCTGTTATACAGGCGTTCCTGTTTTTACGCGGATTTTTTGTACGCGGTTGAGCAATTGATCCCATTCTTGTTTTTACGCGGATGGATTTCTAGATTATACGCGAATCATGCATCAGAAAGTCATGAGTTTAGAATAAAAGTCAAAATTCTCGATCGTTTAAAAGGTGAAGAAAAGATTTGTTCAGTTGCAGATAAATTCAAAGTAAGACAATACACTTCAAAGTGAGGC
Organism: Eretmocerus eremicus; assembly: GCA_030522705.1. Classification (NCBI taxonomy): domain Eukaryota; kingdom Metazoa; phylum Arthropoda; class Insecta; order Hymenoptera; family Aphelinidae; genus Eretmocerus; species Eretmocerus eremicus. The sequence continues at coordinate 2,969 of JAPYYZ010003093.1, read as the reverse complement.
TATGCACCCTTTAAAGTATTCGACCACGTTATACGTCTACAACAATAAACAAGTCAATGAATCTACGATCCTGACGATTCATGATAATGAAGAAAAAATTCGGGCTAGTTTTATCCAAGTTGAAACTCATTCTAAAAACGTCAAATACGCTCGAAGAAGTAACATCGAAGAGAGACCTCATGCGACGCATAAAGCAGACTCAAGTGACCGATTTTTCCAAGCCTTGTCCTTGAAAACCTTTTGATATCCATTTAAGGTGAAATTTTGAGATGTATTTTATAAATACTCAATGTACAGGATATGCATATTCATTCTTGATAAATATCCATTAAAGTCGAAGGAATACTTTCTTTTGAAAGATCGAATTTAGCTAACTTCAACGAAATTCTTGGGGCTTGACTGGAACCCCTTTTTCCATAAGGACAATGCTATTTTTTACGCGGATTTATTATCCGCGGCACTTCCGTAGCCACAATTATCCGCGTAAAAACAGGAACGCCTGTACTTGAAAAATCACTCTCCTGGCGGTCCTGCATACTCACATAAGCCGAGTAAATTCAAATTTCTCGTCCAAATTGGTTAAGTCTTACATTCATTCAGAATAATGGACGTATCAATTAGTTGGTCCTTTGGATGACAAGTGGAGCTACGATGACAACTATAATTACCAAGTGTTTTTGTTTTAACGCAAACACACTGGCGAGTCTTGCGTTGGTCTCTATTGGCTTGGATACTACTTTTGTAAATCCTCGATCGCCATTTGCTTATTGCTATGCCACTAATTCTACCAACAATAGGATTTCATGGTTAAAAAAACACAATTAACGTCAAAGTTGCTCGTAAGTTCATAAGAACCAACCATTCAGCAAACCTTGTCGAGTTTCGATTTGATTGACATCGTTCTGTTGTAATCCTAGCTAGGTGTCATTGTAGCTCCATTCTTCATAGCAAAGGACTATCTATAATCATAGTCTTATTCTGAATTAATTTAAAACCTTACATACTTCGGCAAGAGATGTGGATTAACGTGGCTCCGGCGGAAGTAGGATCTCTCATGTATAACAAAAAGCAAGTGACTAGGAGTTAACGTTTTCCATGGATTCTGGGTCCCATCATCACCCTTGCATCCATTTTTCGTTGACTTGGGGATTTGCGATGCACTTATGCAATGTGTCACTGATGATCAAGCAGAGTTGTGAGTTCTATCGGACCGAAACGATACAATTTATAACCAAATTTTCTCGGTCACGCTTTTATCAAGATGAAAATCTTAGCTCGATAGACTTCTACACCGTGGCAAATCCGAAGACAAATCCTATCGAAGTCCGTTAGCCATCAGGCTATATCTCGAAACTGATTATCTTTTGTATCTAGATACCGGAGAATTGACTAATCCTCACCTGGTGATTCGGGATCGAGATTCAATCCCGGTACGGCACGGCCTTCATCTAGAATACCTGTATGAGAGTTCAGATTATCTCGGTTAGAGTTCCGGGAATCGAGCGGTCTTGTGTGGCTCTCCTGGTTGGGAACATGGAATCTATGCGATCCCAAGTGATCTTGAATACCTGTATCAGTGTTCGGATTATCTCGGTTGGAGTTTCTAGAATCGAGCGGTCTTGAGTGGCTATCCTGATCGAAAACATGGAATCTATGCGATCCCAAGTAATCTTGAATACCTGTATGAGAGTTTAGATTATTTCGGTTGGAGTTTCGGGAATCGAGCGGTTTTGAGTGGCTCTCCTGATTAGAAACGTGGAATCGATGTGATCCCAAGTGATCTTGAGTACCTATATGAGTGTTCGAATTATATCGGTTGGAGTTCCGGGAATCGATTGGTTTTGAGTGGCTCTCCTGATTGGAAACATGGAATCGATGTGATCCCAAGTGATCTTGAATACCTACATGAGTATTCGAATTATCTCGGTTGGAGTTTCCAGAATCGAGCGGTCTTGAATGGCTCTCCTGATTGGAAACATCGGATCTATGGGATCCCAGGTGATCGTTCAAATAAAGGGTGTTTGAGAAAATTCGACCGCACTCCGGACATTCGCAAGAATTTCCACATTTCGACATATGCCATATCTGATTTGATTTCGTTTTGAAGGCTGCACCACAGAGCTCACAAGCAAACGGTCGAACTTCTCTGTGCACTACTCTTAGATGGTTTGTCAAAAATCCTTTCCTCTTGAAAACATAACCGCAAATCTCACAAGCGAGAATACAATCGGATCCCGCATAAAAATTCTTATGCCGCCTCAAATCCCAGTCTCTGTCGAACTTCCTATTACAGCGATCACAAGAAAAAGGTCGCTCGTCACCTCGAGCTCCCGTGTGCGTTGGCAAATCCGTTCTTTCCGCAGTTGCGACGTCGCTCCGCTCGCGATCGTCTGGCCTATTGCGCATACGATCCTCAACACATCTTTGTGAATACTCTTCTCTCGGAGAATTTCCAGCGTGACCCCGGTAAGACTGCATATGCTTCAAGTAATTAGGGTGAAATTTGTAGGTTCTTTGAGAAACGTCGCATATCCATTGCTCTCGAGTGCCAGGAGGCTTGGACCGTTCATCGCCCTTATTCGAATTATCCAACCCATCTGTAAATATCAAGTCATTATCCTTCATACCATTCTCTCTCTCTCTCTCTCTTTTACTTTCAAGCTCTGTATATCAGATATGCCAGCCATTAGGTATCCCCGCAGCGTCAGGTATTCGCTAAAGTCATTATCCCGCAAAGACGCGTCGGAGATTAGACGAGCCCGGCAGGTTGCACCCGAGGTCCGGAATATTAACTCATTGCCGAGCAGCAAATCGACATCTCGTCGACTCCAATTTGCAGAGGCACGTGTTGCATTCAAATAACATACACCAACGAGGGGAGACCACACCCTTCGGGTCACCAAATCTGACCAAAATTTTTTTACAGACTCGTACCACCTAGTATATGAAGAATCTAGAGTATCTCTGTC
>JAPYYZ010003092.1:0-12046 GCA_030522705.1 Eretmocerus eremicus | reverse complement strand
TGAAGCCATTTGAGATCTGAAATTCAGTCAACGAAAATTTTAAGTAAAAAAGTAAGTCAATCTAGCGATCTTACTTTAAGAATTTCTTTTTACAGTGTAACGTGAATTTTCAGGTGTATTTTCAGGTGAATCCCCTCGTGAATTCTCGAGTAAATCTTCACTTGTATCCTCACGTGACACTGCATACGTCTTTTCACGTCAAAATTCACGTGCAAAATCACGTGAGATTCCTCAGTAGGGATGTTATTTTGCGCGTAGCTCCAAATTTAAGTGAGCGATCAAAAATATGTAATTATTCCTGGATTATTGAAATTGACTCCGAGTATCAGCACCGTCATTAATATTTTGACCTCCGAATCCCTTCGTTCTCTTTTCATTATGTGACATTGAGATGGAGAAGCCATTAAAAATATTCCGACGTCTTAAGGGGATGCCGGAGCCGGACAGCGTGTGCAACGCGGCCTCGGGGTCTGCTCGGTAGTAAAATGGATTTCACATACGAAAAGTGACAAAATAGAGCAAAACGAGGAGAAGGCAATTCTTAGTCTATCAATTGCCGAAATTTCTAGACCAGTTAGAGGTCTGTACGAGAGGCTCCGGCCTTGGAAATCGACAGTTCGCCCAGTCCTTCGACTCGCAAACTGTGAGCTCATTCTTTGCAAAAACTATTGCATGTACAGACATGTAACTGATCTCAACTTTTCGGCAATCGATATACTCACATTCGTCTTCTCCTTGTTTTGCTCTATTTTGTCCCGCTTTCCTATGAAATCCACTTTATTACCGAGCAGACCGCACAGCTGCGTCGCAGAAATAGTATATCATGCACCACTGGGCATTTTGGCACAAGCAGCCGATTGAATACCGAGCGAAGCAAGGGCTACAAGGCTCTCGTGCCAAAAGTACCTATACGAACTGGTGCTTGTAATATTTTTCTGCCTCAGGGCGAGACTGGGTGGGAGCTGTGTTTAGAAAAAATTTAGAAAAAATCTCAAAAACTTTATGGAGATAGATTTCATTCTCCTCCACCCGAATCCGTTGATTGTTTATTTCCCACCACTTTTGTTTAATAATGAAAACTTGTTCAACACGAGCATACTTTGAGAAGTGATATCTCGATGCGGGATTTTCATCGCATGTTCGAAGGCATCCAAAATAATTCCCCCAAGGCCGAAGACATTTCCTCCACCTCCAAAAGACATCGATATCAATTCGTTCAAGAGTAATAGATCAAAAACTTGTCAAATCATTCTACAGTCGGAGCACGCGTGCGCACTTATCTATTACTCTTGAACGAAGTGATATAAAGGTTTTTTGAAGGTGGAGGAAATTTTTTTGGCCTTGGATGGACCATTTGGGATACTTCCGAACATGGGAGGAAAATCCTGCATCGAGATATCGCTTCTCTAAGTATGTTAATATTCAACAATCTTTTATAAATAAACAAAAGTCGAGGAAATTGAACCAACAGCGGATTGGATGGAGGAAAATGGAATTCATCCGCATGCAGTTTTTGAGATTTTTCCTAAATACTTTCTAAACACAGCTTCCACCCCTCCCAATGAAGCTCTCATTTGTTGCTCAAAGCAATCTAGATTTATGGAATTTTGATTGGGGCACTCTAAATTTGAAGTTCGTGGTGGAAGTCGGAAGATTTTCGGAATTTCATGAACTATATATTTTAGGCACAGTCTAAACTTACACAATTGGTTCAACAATCAAGATATCTCTCTACCTTGTGGAAATATCATCTCGATAGAAATTTCAGATGAAAACGTAGGACTGAATAAGCTTGATTCAAAAACTTCTACTGTAAAAGTTTCTAAATTCAAACTTCTGAGAGGGATCAAGGTAGAATGAAGACTACCCATCCCATCTCTAAGTATTCTATCAAATTCTGACGGAGAGGTAATACTCGCATTTTATGATATCGCAAATCAAAATAAAACATATGTATGATGGTCATCAAATGTTTTCGTATCTCCAGATTCTATGGAGATTGAGAGCAAAATAATTCAACTGTGACTTGCCAGTTCTGTATTCTGAAAATGATCGTTTCAAAATGGTTGATCACGAGGCTACATTTTTTCAATATCCATTTCAATCTCCTCCAGGTCATCGAGTTCAATTGCTTTTTCGAGATGAGCCAAACTCACTGGTTGATTCAAATCTATCCTCTCAATATTCCTGCCATTCTTTGATCGTTTCTCAACGGCATACAGTGGATTTTCGAATCTTTCACCCTCCTCAACCTGTATTGTTGCTCTTTCTGCCTCTGCCTCTGCCAATTGAACGCTTCCATCCGTGATGTTCTCGAATCTTGCGAATGCAAATGACTTTTTATTGATATCTGATGGTGGGGTCTGGAAGGCTGCTCCAGCAAAGTCACGACAAGCTCCCCAAATCCTGGAATAAAAATCATCATTTCAAATGATTGTTGCGCTGGTCAATACTTCTGCCATGACTATCTCAACTCAATAAATGATACATAAGCTATAAACTCAAAGCGGTGATATGATCCTGACATCAAAATATGACTTGAGTGATTAAAAATTACGATGGATTCAGATGACGAATGTTGTTGATCTTCGATTATTAGTGACAGACCCATCGATGAATTTCACATGGTCCACGTCTACTACAGTCTCTAGATTATCGATTCGAGGAAGTGGATTATCTTCATTAGTAACCTCGTTAGTATCAACAAATATGAGTACATTCATACGAGTCGTCTTGGTACCTTCACGAATGATCTGCACAACGAGAGGATAATGGGCGGAAAAATTGAGATGGATGGTCATTGAGGGAAAGTTACATGTCTACTAATATTTGAAGCCACTCTATGTTGATGCTCTGAGATAGATTAATTCCTTTCACAGGAGAATTGAGAATTTTGATGATATTTTTTTTTCGTGCAGAAAGTAATAGTAGATTGTACGCTCGATATTTCCAACATTCTCAGACACATGCCAATGAGTTGAGAATACAAGAGGAGGTATCAAATCACATTGACATTAAACAATTTCATGAATGAATAAAATCATCCTCCAACTGTGTTGACTCAAAAAAAGAATTTGAGCTGTGCATAAAATGGGGCAAATGATCAAGTTCAATGCTGCGGAGTCAACGAAAGCCGTGACTCAGAATTTGGGTCAAGTTTACGAGTAACAGACACTGATATCCTGCAAACTTGGTCAATATCCAGCCGACGCTAACTCATCCTCGCAGATTTTCCGTATCCGGCGGTATAGGTGAAGAACAGAATGGAAGTATGGCACCCCCTAATATTTTACTTCCAGAACTTCGACGGAAGTAAAGATACATTTTCTGTCAAATCTCCGAAAATAGGATGATTAAATATTTCAAACCAAGACATATTGGAACGAAATGTTCTAGCAAGAGTGTGTGGAGATACGTAATTTCGGATTGAAGAAAGTTTATGATATCTGGAGTTTGCGAAAGTACGTGTTCGTTCGTCACAAACTCTTGAAAATAAAGGAGATACATGGGTTTCCCGGACAATCCATGTATTTGTTGCCGCATCACAATTGAGTTGAAAGAGATGTTGATGGTATCGATGCGTACCAACGACCCAGATAGTTACGAATAAAGGCATTTAAGTCAAAGTTCCTTGATTTGGACACATTCTGTATGAAGATAATGGAAAAGGCCGTCGAGGTAGAGAATGAATTGAAGAGGAAACTCCATAAATTGAGATGGTAATGTATCCTATGATTCTCACGCCGGATCTTTGTATATTTCTTCTATTTTGAACCTTATCTCAGGAACCGAAGGTTGAATTTTGCTACAGAGTTTTATGATCAGAGCTATCATCACTAGAAACAGTTTGCATGAGATGATTTTCCATCTTAAAGCAATAATCCTACTTGATTTGTCACGTTCCTGCGATCGTGACTGGCAAATAAGTCTTTAAAGAGGGACACCCTATGCAGGCTACTAATCAATACATCATCACAGCCCGTCTTATGAATAGGTTATCAAAAACGTGTTTGTACAACTTATTTTTACTCTCTGCATCAACAGAGTTTGAGGGGTTCAACCCTTGCGTATTGTACGCACTGAAATTAAAGCTGAGATTCGGTCTCCCGAGACCAAACGATATATATCGTGATAGCAGCTGTGCGCCAAGTTTAATTCCGGCTGGAAATAGCGAGCAAACCCAGAAGTTATTAGGATTTCAGGGAGGCTCGGGCAACATGTTGCACAATGCGAATACCACGAGGCAAATTCATGCGCTTGAGAGAGAATGAGAAAGGAAGTCACTCATCGGGTAATAACGAATTCTCACTTACTCTGCGTACGAATATCCAAATAACGGGCACAGTACTATAATAAATAGGAGGAGAATGAAGAATCCACTCAATAAAGGTCCCAATGTCATCATGAGGCGGTGATCGTGAAGAGGACCGCCTGATGTCTCCGTGAGCAGCACTTCAACTCCGTCTTCTGCGGCAAGGGTAAATTATTGATCGAATCACCTTCTGGTGCTCATAGGGGACACATATCTGGGTCCCAGGATTTTACTTTGGATCGACTGGGGAAGGTTTTGAAGTTACTAGCTGAGAGAATTTCAAAAACCTTGGCTAAAACTGGTTGCTACCACTTACAATGATCTTAAGTATGTTGAGCTGTTTTCAGAGAAGAATGACTCTAATGATCTACATAACTCGTATAGCTGATTGGAAAAAGAATAGAATACAAGAGTGTTTCGAGTGAAAATTCTAGCCTAGTCCGATTTTTATAAGCTGGATTTTCTGTTGGATTAATAATGTATGCTCAAAGACAATTGATCCAGACTTTTGATCCAGTGTGTATGGTACCTACCCTTCATAGCAGATTCAACGTCAGCGATGGCGATCGCGGCATTGGCTCCTTCGTAAGTGCCTTTCTCCGTTATTAGAATTTCACTGTGACCATCCCACGTTGGTCTCGAGTGCCACAGTAGCGAATCCTCATAACTCTTGAGAACACTTTTTGCCACTCTTTGCGCAGTACTGAGCAGAGTTTTTTTTGAAATTTTAATCCTCGCTCCGCAATAATGGCAGCAGTGACCCTCTACCTACAAAGGTTTCGTTGAAAGCGGTATTCTCAAAATTCATCATGGACTTGTGGAATAAAGTTGAGGCTTTCCATGCTATTTGATTGCATTGATATATAAGAGCAAAGACAATCAGAATCACTCTCATCGTGAATCGTGACGTGTATTGTGAAAATTCTCATACGATTGGCATGGATCTTAATGTTTATAAGAAAGAAGTTAAGGAAGTGAGATTACCCTTAGAGGATATTCACAATTTATGAAGCCACATCTTGGTCGCTGGATACTGCATATTTCTTCCAAGTATTGCGATAGATCACCCTCTTGGCAAGGGCAGTTTTGACATCCAGTGAGAGGGCTGTACCTGTATTACAACATAATATGATCCATCATCTCAACTTTTCTAAGGCATGTACTCATCTTTTTATCCATGGATAGTTTGAATAAAGCAACGTCTATAAGAAATCACCCCCTGCCTTTGAATTGCACTATTCTGGAAGTAATGTATAATTTTTTGAAATAACCATTCTGCAAGGATAAGGATTTGTGGGTCATGAATGATGTACAGTAAGCCAATATTGAACGTAATTCTCCTTTGTCAAAACTTATTGTTATTTTAGTTGATCTTTATTGCCTTGAAAACCTTCATTCAAGGTTTGATGTATCAACGCATAGTGTTTTCATTCAAAAATTTGCAGTTTTGCAGATTGAAGGAGCCATATCCACTGAATTCCGTGTGTACGCTTGCGTAAAATTGAAATGTCATTCAATTTCTTTGAGAGTTTGACGTGTGATAAGTCATTGTCGAGTGTATCCCAAGGATAACATTTTTGTGTGTCCGTCAGTTGACTGGGAAGTCAAAAAAATGAACATCCCAGCCTGCGACTCAGTTTCCATCAATAATGGGAATCTGTCATCGATGGTTGATCAAGCTACAGGATTTTCAAAATGACCATGGAAGCTCAGAGAGATAGAAATCCAAAATTTAGAAGCCCTTTGCCGGAGTCTGTTTTTCTTCAATTAAGCTGCTGTCGCCAGCAGGGTTAGTCAACATCAAATATACATGCAGAATATTGGCCTCCTATCCATGAGATTACAGAGATTATGCGCCAAATGTCACGCATGGTGCGTAATTCCAGACATCATTTGCCTTGTAATGACATTAAGTCACAACTCGGAGCTTTTAATTGAGTCTCTCCTTCTTCCATCATGACACATAAATGACTCCAGAAAACACAGAAATTTTTTGGACCCCGCACCATTCTACCATTTCAATACCTCTCAGCGAATGCGTTTGAGTATGGCGTAAAAGAAAGACAGCCACATTGTTCTCTTTTATAACTCGATTTCATTCCCACTCCCATCTCATTCTTCAAATATGCCCGCGAAATGAAAGTGATGTATGTATCTTGTTGATCTTTTGCATGTCATATGAGTGTTACTTTTCTCGTTCAAGCGAAATACTCGCCCGGCACAGCTGCTTGGTAATGTGAACGTGGAAAAATATTCAAGTTCCCCCCTGGAGTAGAATCAAATTTGACTTGGAGTTCCTGTAGGAGTATAATTTGCTAAGTGACTTTTTCTACTGTCATTTTTCGCGGATCAAGCCTATAATTTCCTGCCACAAAAATGGTTTCATTCACGATGCACTGCTGTTGAATGATATTAATAATCCTCACAATGATCATTCTGTGCTCGCAACAAGCAAGGAAGATCCTCTTAGATACGTCAAGTGATCCACTGCAAGATAGCTTTTATGGGAAATGCAATGGTCAAGCTTCTATTCGACCACAGTACATGATTTAATCGGCGCAATATACTTGGGGGGCAGACTCTGAGTGGATTACGTGTACAGAATACTATATCAATATCGACGGACATTATCATGATTAAGACCCACGCTTCGCCGTCAGCGACGACGTCGCGAGCTATTGTCGTGTGAGCTTGACTCATTGTACCAACCCCGGACGAAATATATAGTGATGAAAGCAGACGTAACGAATACAAAGACGCGCAGGACGAAGCTTTGTTTGCGTGGATCAAGACATCGTCAAAATGATGAGGCCGATCAATGGGTTCTCATTAAATGATAAATTGGCTCTGGGTGAACTTGAGCGCGAAAATAGCGGTTCACGAAGCAAGAATCTTTTTGTACTTCTGGTCATTGTGGGGAGGTGACGTTGACTTTACCGAGCCACCAATCATTGTTTTTTTCCAAAAACCTTTCTTAGAATCATTTTGCATTCATTAGGGGCCTATTAACTAGTCGAAATATTGCAAGCGCGCGAGTAATAGTAAGGACTTGGATTGTCAAGAGAATTATTACGGGATTGAAAGAGATTCAATTCATTTCATTTCATAAAGATATCGAAATTGTGAGGTGTCAAGAGCAGAGCAATTAGTCGGAATAATTGATTTTTCTTCAAGTTTACAATTTCCACGTCAATTCCATAATCATTAAGTGAAAAGGATTCAATTCATCATTGATTTGATCTTCAGACAAGTTTGACATAGTTCTAATTGATTTTCGAAACTAGCTCGTATGATACTCGGCACGAGGGAGTTTGAACATTATAAAAGCTTCTGAAAATAGTAAAAGTAGTGAGGAGAAGAAGAATTTGTTCTATTTGTCACGTCCTTCGCGTAAGGTTCGCGGAACAAAAACACTCGAGGATAGATCTCAGATATAGTTGTCCGAAAAAGTACAAGGAATTAGCCTTTTGTGCAGCAGATCGTGATTATTACGCTGGTTCGTCAGTGAGGCTATGCGTTGCTCGCCAGAGCCGAATAATCTCTCAGGTGGCCCTGAACTATTTTCGAAGCTATACAAGAAGCGGCCTTTCTTCCAGTATTAGATCCAAAACATTACAAGTTTGGCAGTTTCGTAGCTTATCACTCATGAATTAAGCAATTCGTTGCACTTACGCATATCAATATTGATCTCTGCAATTTTCTTCCAGAGAGTTGACCCACTGCAGAATCTTATTAATCAGCAGAAAATTAACTCTTTTTAACATTTTTTTTTAAATGAAAATTCCCTCAACCCCCCCTCTGCTGATATTTTCAGCTAGTCATTAATTGAAACTATCTAGCCTCTCTAGAAGCAAGCCTCTCGCTCACAATAATTGTTTCATTAAATTTTACAACTCCACCAACTTTACAGCCAACCCTTGCCACAATTCAGTTTACATGGAAACTCTCTCCGATACACCAGGGTACCCTTACTCCCACATTACTCACTCGATAATGTAGCCAGATTCTCGAAACTCGTGTCCACCTCTCGCTGATCGCCACTCCCACCTGGCAAGGCTCTCGTTTGCGTCGGCCAGCCTCACCGCCTTTACCTCGACATCGCGACTCTCGGGCAGGACAATGCTGAAAGTCACCTCGCTTTTCGGCAGCAGAACCTCGTCGTTCTGGCAGGGAAGTCTTTCCAGATGGGGAGCTGCTGAAGAAGCGCCCGACCAATTTTCTGGATCCGTCCAGTAGAATGGACCTGTGCGAAGCCATTGCGACTCTCTGCGATTTTCACTTTCTGACCCACTGCTGCTGCTGCTGCTGCTACTGCGCCTGGTCTCGCTCAGCTAAATGAGATTGTATGAGCAATGCAACGTTTGAAATTTTTCAGGCGTTGGATCCTTATCCCTTGAAAGTAGGTGTGTGTGAAGGAGGGTCTGGAGTTGTATCCTCTACTCCGGTTTAGTGATTACTCTAATTCAGAGATGGAGCTCACGAATTTTGAAGTGGATAATAGAAGATGAGGCGTATGACGAACTTCTGAGACCTCTAGCAGTTTTTCTGTGCCAAGCAATATTTATTTATCCCCATTATTCATTATTTCTCAATCTGAAGAAGGACATAGATGAATATCGGAAACGTTGTTATTTTGAAAGATGTATTGCGTCGGTCGATAGACAGCATTCAAATCCCAGATTGATTCTCAATAATCTTTGTAACAGAAACAAGTCCAAAACCCAGTGGAACCTCTTCATGAGCCTGGCTATCGAAGATTCCCTAGGGTCCGACTTTACTATCTGGATAGTTTTTATCAGAGTCAAATTATAGCTAATTGTCTCAAATGTCGCATTTTCACTCCATTTGATGATTTTTCTAACTTCATCATTTAGATTATACCTTTACAGGGCTATGATAGTATTCTTGTCATCTCAAATTTTCTAGTTGAGGATCAGATTCTAAATAACAGCATTAGTCGAGTAATTATCCACGATGTAGGCAATTCTCATTGGACTTAGGTGAATATTTCAATCTTCATAGACGTGCTATGCATTTGTTTGGGAATAGACGAGTTCTCATAGGAGAGGGAAGGGTTTAATATGAATGAAAGCATCGTAGAAACGAACTCAAAAGTACGAAATCTCTCGTTTAGTAAATTAAAATCATCAAACTGATATTTAAAATGCGATGAGGTTGAAACTTTACTCTATGAATGATAGAAATATCCAAAAAGTCAAAATATTATTCCGATTCACACTAAAGAGGAGAGCGCATTGTTCACGACTGACTGAGGAAGAATATCATTCTTGAAAAATTTTTTTTTTTCTTCCAAAAGTTATAAAACGTGCGTACATAGAACAAGCTAGAATATGTTCCGTTTAAAAATGTACGCCTCAGGGTAGGAAACGTAATCATGCGAGCTCTGCAGCTACAGTCAATTTTCGCTTGGCAAGTTTAATTGGATCAGTCGACCAAACCTCTGAATTTCATAAACCATCTCTGCCTCAATTTCTATACATCCTATGAAATTTCAATCACAGTCTGGATCCGAATACTGTTCTATATCTGGGTTTGACGATTTATTCCGATTCACTAGCGGATGAAATTTTCTGCTGACGATACGAGATGTACAAGTCGATAGTCTACGACGTAAAAAAAGCTACGTACCAGGAACTTTCGAGCAACCTATCTTCCTTGTACGTACATCACCTTGTCTTATTTCAGTTCATGGTTTTGAATATATAATTTTAACAGTAGAAGCCGCTAATCCGTGAATTTGTATCATATGTTTGATCAACCGAAGTTATTTCTCACGAGGTATCTGGCTGTCTGTGCTTCAGTCCAGAAAATTGAATAAAATCATATATTCGAATCCGCATGAATTATAGTTGAGAGTATGTGGTATTCGGACACGAATATCATTTCTTGGAATGCTACATTCACTTCAAAAGTGAAGGCTCAGTTCTTAGGTTGTTCCTTGTAAATATTTCAGATCAAATTTTAGACCCTTGGATGGATTAAATATGCATGATTGCTTCGCAAGGATTGATGGAATTACGATTTTACAGATACGCCATGACGCCATAAAAGAAGAATTCTCAGCAGAACTCTTGTAGCGTAGTCTTGAGTCGAATAGATCAATGACTCTTTTACTCCTGAAGAAATTTTGTTTGAAAAGTTAAAAAAATATCCTGAATCTTTTGAGTTGATCCGAAAATTTGTCAAAATAAGAGGTCATTATGGAAGCGATCATTTCCGGCAAGACTACGGGAAACCTCTTTGTCTCTATTTTCATATCGTCACATCGAGATTGTTCATCGTAAGACAGATGTTCTCTCACAAACTTCACTTTCAGTATTAGAATCTTGCTCAGACATGATTTGAAATCATAAAAAGTCCACCAAAATGAATTTAGAATTGGGAGAAAATTCGAGCCACAAATTTCGATTTATCAATTCAGTATAAGGAGCTGTATCATCGTGCTTGAAATCATGCACCTAAACTTTTGGAGGTGCCATCAATTTTTCATGTAGAATTCTGCCATGTTCATGTTCATCTAAATATTGCCCTAAGAAAATTTTTGGACATCTTCATTAGCTAAATAGCATGTTGTAGAAATGAGAAAAAATTACTGCGCGACTCATCCATTCTCCAATTGGTTTGCACAGGTCATATTTGAGTGTCAGTTTCAATCACTTTTTTTCGAAAGGGATCAAATCCACTCTGATTCTGGACAACTCAATCACCATAGATGAATCGAGATAAATTCTGAGACTTCCTAACCGCAGATGATCCCCAAAAATACTCACGAGAATACTGCCCTGCACGGGCAGAGCGACGAGTCCATCTCTGGGCAGCCTCACTCCAGCAAGTTCTAATTTCGCATCGCGAGGCATGCCCACGGCCAGCCTCATCTCCGTTGGAAAAATCAGCAAATCTCTCGATCTAGGCAGCCTCCCATCCAGCCAATTCGATTCACTCAACCAGTCCGTCTCGGGCAGCCAGATCTTCTGCTGCGCCAAAACTCCACTTTCATTCGCCATCATTATTGACACAACCACATACAGAAGCCAACATTTTCGAAGCCGCATGTCTACCGTACTGCGTTTCTCGTGGATGAAAAAAAGTGACTGCATGGGTCGATTGCCACGATCGTAGAGAGAAAGAGAGAGAAAGAGATTGTGACGGGGGCGTGAGCGGCTGTATGTACGACTCGATATGTCCCACGTGAGCGAGTATCGCATGTCGATTATTATTATTACATGGCGTCTGCGAGAGCGTCGCATATAGTGGGCCGATGCTTTAGGTAATTGGCTGCCTGTTGACCCGGTCATGGATGTTCTGTGGTTGTTACATTTGCCGCTCAGTTAAGTTTGGAGACGAGCTGGCCGTATGGTTTGGGGGTCGCTTAATTTTGGCGTTTGTGGTGAGCTGGCGTGCTTATGTGAGTTTGATTGTTTGCTTCATTTTAGCTGACACATGGTCTTTTTCGAGCCGCTACTGAATGATTCAGTCAGGGTCCCGTTGAACAGAGAATATATCAATGAACTTTTTTTCAGGCTATGATTCTGAAAGAAATTCGATTTTATGAGTATAATAAATTTCTCAACGTAGGCAGTCACGCCATGTGTCAAAAAGACCGAAATTTTAGTATTTCTCCGAAAATGATAGGGGAATTCTCATGGACGTGGTTGATAAGTCTTATGTGCTCAAACAACAGTGCGACCTAATCTGAACATGAAAAAATTTTTG
>JAPYYZ010003091.1:0-13616 GCA_030522705.1 Eretmocerus eremicus | reverse complement strand
TGCACGTTGCCGCCACACGCACTACACAGACTGTAATACTCGTTGCCGCCACGGTCACTACACATCATGAACTGTAATACACGTTGCCACCACACGCACCTCATCGATTGTGATACCCGTTACCTCCACAGTCATTACACTTCACAAACTGTAATACGTGTTACCGCTACACGGACTACACCACGCGCCCCAACCGTATATAAACCCGCGCATTCAAGTCATAAGGAACAGTCCTCCACGGACCCCGTCACGCTGCACAACACTCCGTCGCCCTGGTCGCGACTCCGCTACGCCGTTACTCTGCTCGACGCCGCACCGATCCGACGCTACCCGGCCACATCGCCCACGACGCCCTGCTACCACGGACTTCTGGTGCTCCGTGAATTTCAGTGACGTGCCCCTACCACGCTCGGTCGTACCGCGTTCCTCGCGAGTGTCGCGTCCCATACACTAGTGTTATTCTACGATAGAAGCATGAGTGGTCGAGTGTGTGTGGTGTTCGTATTTCGCACTCTGGTTTCCGAGTCGCAAATGTTATCGGAAGCTGTCCGTGTTATTCGCCTGCCCATCACTACTCCCGTCCCTACCACCACCTAGTAAGCTCATCCAATTCTCGTTCGAGTCATTTATTGTGTTTCGGTCGGAGTGCCGCAAGAATCATCCGTGTATCAAAATCATTCACCCTACTCGCCGAATTGGAACCCAAGCGTACGATCCGAGTGCGAAGGTGCGCGTCCTGATCGGTCGATGGAGCAAACTGGTCGTTGTACCAGCCGGTCCAAGGCTTACGTGCCACGCTCGGAGGCCGAACGCCAACTCGACCTCCACAGCCTCCAGGAGGCCAAGAAGCTAGCCCGCCTGGGAGCTTTGAAAGCAGCCGCTGCGGCCAAGCGGACCGCCGACGTTCCCGACGCCCGGCCTGCGGCCGAGCCATCACAAGAGTGAATTCCGGATTCACTCATTGACAGGAGTTGCCAAGGACACTTTGTGTCCCTCGAGACTCTCTATACAAAATTCATCTATTCACCTTACATGCATACAGGAAGATACAAATGAATCTATTCCTGCGAAGTCGATATTCACGGAAGAATTACTGCTTTCATAATAGATCTGACTACGTCATGACATCCATTGATCCCTCGCATAACGGCCTTGGTTGATCTTCCTCGTCAATTTTATCCTGAACGGGTCACTAGTTTGAATTATAGAGAGGAGATTAGAGAATTGTGGAACTGGGCAATAGTTAAGGAACTAAATTTGGAAGTGAAAATGAGGTACCAAGTACAGTACCGTACAAAAATTTTCGAACGCTGAACTGACTACGGACCCAACTTCACATGCTCATATCTTTGACCCCATTGCATGCATGTAGATTCCAGAAAAAGCACCTCAAAGTAAACAGAAAATCCCAACTTTTGATATTTTCAGATCAATTTTCAGGCTTTTTTTGTCAGCTTGAGCATCCGATGGAATTTAGAAAAATTCGAGAGAAATTTTTTTCTCTGGACAATCACCTGTAGTTTCTACGCAAATTAAGATACGCAAATTTTGGAAGAAGCATCTGAGAGTGCGAAAAGAATGCAATGTGCAATGTATTCGGAGAATTTCTCCATATGCTTATTCATCAAAATATCAGCGGGCGGGAATGAAGGCTGAGCGAGAATTTCCGTCAGAAAATTCGATCGAAACACCGACTTAGAATGCTCGTATCTAAATTTCCATCCCTCTAGAATAGTTGAGTGGAAGAACACTCTAAGAGACATAGAAGATTCTGATTACTCGTATGTTCCGGTCAATTTTTTGACTCCGACCGAGATCTTGAACTGCTGACGGAAATGAGAAAAATTTTGAGAAATCGTCCGGCTGCAAAAGCGTTTGTACCTCTTTCGCAAGTAAGTTTACATTCAGATCTCACTCAGATTTCGATAATTAGAAAAGAATTAGGTGACACATCATAAATCATTTTGTTTTCATGAATCTTGAACGGATGAATGAGAATTATATCACTCATCATCGCAAGTCAATATTTGTCGTAGTTTGTGAATGAAGATCGCACACGAAATATCCGAAGATTCAGTCAATTACAATGAAAGTATGGATGAATTCCAAAAAAAACAACGAAGGGAATGTAACAAACCTAATTGAATCTAAGTGCGGAAAGATTCAAAATCGAGTAGATTGATATCATTGGAATATTATTATACTTTCGACTCCTTGAAAAATCTACCTTTTGCGCTGATCACAGTTCGACGATCTCTTGGCATTTGATTGACAAAATTCTCAAGTACACTGCTATCAATTAATTTCCAACAGCTCTGCGCCACTCGCCATGGTCTAGATTCGTTCTGTTCTGCTTCGAAACGTTCTCGTATTCTTCAATCCAGCTCATCCCATAATAGTTCTATGGGACTCAAATCGGGTGATTATTTCTATAGTTTGAAGCGTGTTTCGGGTCCTTGTCTTCTTTGAATCCTTTTCCGATCAGTCTCAGACTAGATGGGATGGCATTCTGTTGTGAGATCTTATGATCAACTTTTTGGTCCATAATTCCCTCTATTCTTCTCAGATCACCAACTTGATTGTTGCCAAAGCAGTCCCAAACCATTATATTCCCTCCTCTGCGTTTGACAGTTGGTACAAGACATTGTTCGGAAAATTACTCTCCATGTCTTCGGCGTACATATATCCGCCGCTTGCTGCCGAACAATTCGTATTTAGACTCATCAGTCCACAAAACGTTTTCCATCGTTCAATAGTTTATTTGACATGTTTTTTGCCCACCAGAGACGTTTTATACGATAAGGGGGTCGGAGGAGAGGTTTCTCGGCAGCGACACATCCTTTCATACCTTTCATGGATTTCCGATGATCTAATTAGACGACACTTCACTGTTGAATCACTGATCGGATTCTTTCTCCGATCTTTGAAGTTGACTGTCATTTCAGGAGCAGTTAGTCTTCTGTTTCGTTCACTTTGCATGACAAGATATTTGTCATCCTTGTCCAAAGTTTCTGGTCGCCGGCCACTGCGAAAACGATCTTGATTCGTTCTTGTTTCCTTGTATCTATTCACAGCATAGTGTGCAGTACTGGGTGGGATTCCAAGTTTCTGAGCAATATGACGATAGAAATATCTTTCAGTCTGTGAGATCACAGCTTGTGGACGATATTCAAGTTTCGATCTCGATCCGCGACGAACTTTCTTCATCTCCCCCGAAATACCGTTCACATTTGACAACACTTCATGCACTCTATCATATGATATACGCAAAATCTTTGCAATGCTTTTGAAAGATTCTTCTCGCTCTCTCAACTTACGAATTCCTGATTGCTCCTCACTCACGGTTCTCTTGCTTCAGGAAACCATTCTGAACTGATTGATTGAATAGATATCGAGGGGAGCTGAGTAGACAAGTTTGCAATGTGAATAAACATTGTAGAGAGTCGTTCGTCAATACGCCACCTATGCCGTGGGTAGTTTAGAAGAACTAGAGTGTTGTGGCGAATTTATAATACTTATGAATGGATTGAATCGGACTCAAAATTTCATGTGAAAAAGTGGAGTTGTTAATTTCTTCGTCTTTTGAGATTTTCGTTCGAGGATTAATCTAAGCCTACGGGTGAAAAAATGAGAACTTTTTCTCATCCGGCCGATTTCGGAAAATTGCTCTCATTCCCGTCAGCAGTTCAAGATCTTGAGTGGAGTAAAAGAATTGAACATACCAGTAATCAGAATCTTCAATGTCTTTCATGATGTTTTTCCTCTCAACTATCCTAGAGAGATGAAAATCGAGAAACGAGCATTCTTAGTCGGTGTTTTAATTGAATTCTCTGGCGAAAGTTCTCGCTCAGCGCTTAACCTACATCTCCGCCCGCTGAAATTTTGATAAATGAGCGTGTGAAAAAATTCAAAGAATACATTGCACATGGCATTTTTCTCGCCCTTTCAGATGCTTTTCCCAAGATTAGCGAATTTTCATTTGCGTAGAAACAAGAAGTGATTGTTCAAGAAAAATTTTTCTCGCACTCAGTGCGTAAAAGTGTATTTTTCACGCCGATTTTCAGCTTTTCCTCACGAATTATGGAGGATAGTATACGATACACGGCCGGAAATGTTGGAATTTGCATACTCGTGATAACTCCGACCCTCGTCTCTGTCTCGGACCGGAAAATATCACTCGTTATGCAAATTCCAACTTTACCGCCCTTGTATCGTAATGTACTATTTCCAAATTTTTCTCAATTTCATCAGAAGCTCAAGCTGACAGATAGAGCTTGAAAATTATTCTGAGAACATTTGGAGTTAGGATCTTCTTTTTACTTTTAGATGCTCCTTTCAAAACCTCCATGCGTGCAATGGGGTAAAGGATATGAGCATTTGAAGTTCGGTCTGTAGTCAGCTCACCATTCGAAAAGGAACTGTTGCTGATAAGGCCAAACCGCTCCAAATGATTTAGGCCCAAACATGTACTAAAATATGTGTTCTGGGGGTCTAAATATGCATGTCAATTTTCTCCCCATAAAACGAACTTAGTTGCTTGTTATAGACAAAAAATCGTCCCATTGAAAATACACGTGTAACGTACTTTCTTGCTTTCACCTACAAATCTCGTACATTCTCAGTTATGGCTGGTACGGGATATTGTTTTTGGATCAAAAATACAACTCGCCCGTGACTTTTGGTGGATGGGAAATGATGCGCTGGTACCAAAGAACCACATTCATTTCCAAAAGTTCGTAAAATTCGAGCTTCGGTGAATGATATCTTGGATGGGGTTCGATTTAACGGAAAAGTGAAGAGAACGTGAAATGTCTATTATGTTTTGAACTTTCATTTCGTTCTGGTTTCATACGCGTAGATTGTCTTCCGTTTCCTAACAATGCCAAAAACCCCCAAAAACGAGGATTTTGACGTATTGTGGACAATTGGAGCTCAAGGAGGGTGAACTAAGCGATGACTATGGAAGATCTAAGAGGAATACACGAGTTCATTCCCCATTATTTTTTCGAATAAAGGCTCCAAATTCGAGTAAAATGCAAAAAACCACCTAAAAACACCATACATCGACTTTCAAGCGCAAGTATCTCGAGAAATTCAAATGGAAACCCTATCTCATACCAGCAAGAGAAGTTAGCATTCTCACTTTCTGATGGGGGGAAAAAGTTGCGTTCCAGAGCTTCGGGACTGAAAAATCCGCACTCTTCTCTCCAAAAATGATTTTTCAACGAATAATTCATTACATACGCAAAGTCATCCCAATATTCGTAGATGAAAAGTCTCTAACAACATGCAAAAACTATTCCATGATACTGAATCGACATTCATCAGGGAATTTGACACCTAATGGTTGTCTGAATCCATATATAACCTAATTCACATCTTCGCCTCTTTGCCGAATGGCACTATCGTATTTTATACTCGTTCGCGTAAGATTTGACATTGGAATCCCATCACCTAGTGATTGAACATATCCAAAGCCTGATACAAATAATTTACATCTCATCCAGATGGGTATTCGAAGCAGTGAATGGCATGATAAAGATTTGGAAAGCCCTCGCAAGCGTATTCCCTACCCAGGGAATACCCAATATTGGAGATTACGTGAAGATAGTTTGTGCACTTTGTGATGGATTCCGACCCCCACGCGTATTCGACAACTCAACTGACGTACGGAAAGATGAGAAGATGCTTCAGCGTCTGAACAGCTTGAATGAATTACCAAAAATAGTGGAAGAGAGGCGTTTCTCAACCGTAAAATCAGTTTGGGAAGAGGTCACCGATGCAACACTCTCAGATTTTCCTCGCCTGGCCCTGAAGAATCTGCAGGATTTAGCACTTCGCATCTATCAGCTACCAGGATAAAAAAACTTCCCCCATCTGATAAGATCACGAACAAATCGAATAGATATTATTTCACTGAATGGGCGTGGTTGGCGAGCTCGATGACTAATCTCATTCGTTTTGACAATCTACGCGGAATCGATGAAAACGAATCCAAATATTGGCATTCCTAAAACCGCTTATCATTCCGCCCACAGCTGAAACAGGCCACTTTGTACACTCATAAACACTTGGATGATGACGGGCTGTATTCTTCATTCTATCATAGAGATGATACAACAATCTTCAGGATGAAGATGTAATCCCGCCATACATCATTGGGAGTCTATTCACTTTGGATAAAGTATGGCGAAGGAGAAGAATCCGTGAGCGGTTGGTATTGTCAATGCAAGGCCGGTGCGAGCATAATTGGTTGCTGTACCCACATCGCATCAAGTTTGTGGTATCTTGGTCATAATAGGTACCAGGGAACGAATAGAAAGAACTTGTGACAAAACCATGAGTTGCATGTTTCCGATGTAGATCGAGAAGACTCTCGTAAAGATAATCTTGATTTTGATGGTATTTTTGAAGCATTGTCGATGGATGATAATGATTCTGAATCGGCATAATTGTATCGTGAGTACCAAGAATCAACCCGATTTTTCATGTGACCCTGGCAAACTTCATGAGCCTGGTGAACTTCATTCAGTATCAAGGAACAGTTTTTGCATGTTGTCAGAGACTTTTCATATACGAATATTTGAGTGACATCGCGTATGTGATGGATTATTATTCGTTGAAAAATCATTTTTGAAGGAAAAGATGCGAATACCTCAGTCCCGAAGCTTTGGAACGCAACTCCCCCCCCCCTCCCCCCCCCCATTAGAAAGGAGAGTGAAAATGCTAACTTCTCTTGCTGGTATAAGATAGGGTTTCCTTTTGAATTTCTCGAGATACTTGCGCTTGGAAGTCGACGTATGGTGTATTGAGGTGGTTTTTTGCACTTTACTCCGATTTGGAACCTTCATTCGAAAAGATAATAAGGAATAAACTTGAGTATTTTTTTCGGATCTTTCATAATCATTGCTCATTTCACCCTCTTTGAGCTCCAATTGTCCAGAATACGTCAAAATCCTCGTTTTTGGAGGGTTTTTGGCTTTTTCAGGAAACGGAAGACAATCTACGCGTATGAAACCAAAACGAAATGGAAGTTCAAAATATAATAAACATTCCATGTTCTCCTCACTTTTTCGTTAAACTGAACCACATTCAAGTTATCATTCACCAAAGCTCGAATTTCACGAGCTTTCGGAAATAAATGTGGTTTTTTGGTACCAGCGCATCATTTCCCATTCACCAAAAGTCACGGGCAAGTTGTATTTTTGATTCAAGAACAATATCCCGTATCAGCCATAATTGACAATGTACGAGATTTGTAGGTGAAGGCAAGAAAGTACGTTACACGTGTATTTTGAACGGGACGGTTTTTTGTCTATAACAAGCAACTAAGTTCGTTTCATCTGGAGAATATTCACATGCATATTTAGACCCCCAAAACACGTATTTTAGTACAGGTTCGGGCCAAAATCATTTGGAGCGGATTTGGTCTCATTCGCAACAGTTC
Organism: Eretmocerus eremicus; assembly: GCA_030522705.1. Classification (NCBI taxonomy): domain Eukaryota; kingdom Metazoa; phylum Arthropoda; class Insecta; order Hymenoptera; family Aphelinidae; genus Eretmocerus; species Eretmocerus eremicus. Next base: position 6,169 of record JAPYYZ010003091.1, on the reverse strand, counting down.
CTCCCTGCACGCTACTGTATACCCTAGATGATTCAGAGTCATATCAGAGTGATGATCGAAAATATTTGTGCTGTGCTCAAATCGAATGACACAATATCCCGGAACAATAAATTCAAGTGATTTGTGAACGCGGAAATGGAAAACTTGGATCCAGTGACCATGGATCTAATTCGAATGTTCGTTATGATTTCACTATATGGATGATTCTGCGGGACGATAACTATCCATATACTCTCTGAGAGAGGTACTCACATGTGATCGGAGTTGTGGGGAACCGCACTTCACTTGAGCTTTTTATCATGAGTTTCTCACTCCATCTATTGATTCATTGTAGGCTACTTTGTGAGTGCCAACACCTCAAAATTGAAATTTATTTTGGAATAAAGAATCATGCTCTCAAACTATAGTATGCTTCGACTCTAAATTTAAATGGGTTACACGCGCACCGAGGCCAATGAAGTCACTTTCATCGTTATTTTTCCCTTGGCGCAAAAGAGCTATTACTCACACATTTCCATACATGTATATATTTCCACATACACATAGCTTTACGGGAAAATTCTATGAGTTTCCACAATGAATCATTATTCAATACTAAATGATTGGGAAAAACGCTTTTTGCCATAATATGGAACTTTTCGAGGGCTATCTCGTGTACATAATGACTTTCAGTGAATCGTTCGTATCCATATAGTGATTCATTTTGCAAGGTTCTAAAATTCTGTGAAGTATGATGTAAAGACTTTTTCTCAGATTTGACATTAGATTTGAATACCTGATAAGCCAAAGCATCGGTTTTGTATCTTGGCTATGTGAATTACTCATTAAAGTCATAGATTCTTCGTATAAATCATCTAATTCATCTTGATTGTGAAACAAATGATAAAATGCCGATTTTCCATAGATTTTCCAATAGATATGATTAGCCTACGCTATAAATGATGAGGATCATGGGAAAGTTCGAGATTCTAAGTTGGATTTAACGTCATTTCCAAGACAGCTGAATATTGCATCAAATCAAGAGTTTCTCCGAGGAAGTTCGATCGAATTATCTTTTGATCATCTATTATGAATTCAAATTGATAAAATAGAATATCCTGGATGCTGCATATCAAATTCAGTGTATTTTTCTGTGTAAATAATGATGTATATAGTGGTTTTCTAGTACAGTTCCAGAGAAATGGATGATTAGAATGAATCAAGATGAATTCTCTATCGAATAATCTGGAATCGTGAGATCCGATTATAAATAGAGCCGCTGCAGGTAGGCTCGAGGATCGCTTTCGCATTTCCAATTTCACTACCAGGCTGTACGGGTCGATGTCCTTAGGATTTCGATATTAATCTCCGATTGTATTGAAATCTTGAATAAAATCTCGATTACTACACCCTTCGTGTAACGATTGCTGCGAGGGTTCTCGAATGCAGAGCTTTGGCTCATAAAGGCATGAAAGACCTTGTAGTGTGAAGCGTGATATAGACACTTTCATATCTTGGAGACCACTTATGATATATTGGAGGGCTCTAATTCCCTACGATTATTGTGAGTGAACTCCACCTTATGAAATCACGAATAATTTGGCCTAGAAGGTGCCGTAATTCTCTGGGAAAGTTCAAATTATCGTGATCATTATGATAGGATTCTCTTGGGATGGATTTGTGCCCCAATTCACATATTTTCCTGAGAAAAAACTATCACCTTTGAAACATCCACTCATTGAGGCCCATTATTGATGCCCTAATCCATCAAGATGGTTTGTGACACGATGGTGGATGTATCAAATTCGCCTCAACCATCCTACTCCAACGAATTCCCTGATAAGATTCTCTTGGAATGGATGGGTGCCCTAATTCACTCCTCCTTCTGAGGGAAAACTATCGAACATAAAAATATTCGATCATCAAGTCCCACTATTGATGTCCTGATTCATCAATGAGGTTCGAGACATGATAATGGATGTACCAAATCCTATCCCTATTATTATCTCAAGATCCTGTCCTCACCGAATATCCACACCTCTGTGGAGTCAAAAATCCTACAAAAAGGCTTCCATCCCAAAGATCCAGAGCCGAAAAACGCAGTGCATACTCCCTATCCTGATCCGGAGTTCAGTGCCTGCAAAAAAGAGACGTCACACGCTCTCTCCCAAGATTCAGAGCTGCGCATCCGTTACAACTTCTCGATCGTAACGGTTATCTGCCACTGATGCTGGATGACTCCTATAGTCATCAATTCCTGTAATCGATTAGATAATTTAAATTTAATCTCTTAGTTTTACGTCTCGGCACCTGCTCTTTAGAGCTCTATCCAGACGGCTCAGATAATCTAAATAATTGCTGATAATGTATTGATGATATGATTGATCGTCATTGAAACTTACCTTTTTATTGGTGTTGAGAGCGGGTCGAGAAGTTCCGCTGTTATCTGATTCGATTCTTCCGTATGACTCTTCGCATTGGACGGAGCGTATCTGCTGCTCCTGTTGCTGGAGCCTTCGCCCGCTGCGCGTCGGTTGTGATGGACCACGTGCTGCTTTTTTGCCTGCGTACGCATCTCTTACAGAGCGAGTCGCAAACTGCGACCAAGACGACTACTTTCCCTCGGCAGCCACAAGCACTGCTGTCCTACCAGGTGTATTCCTATCGCTGCCGCGGCGGTAGGACTCGATCTGGCGTGATGGCTATAGTTGTGCGCATACTCGCCTCTCACACACATCATACTCATCGCTCGCGGAACGCATTGCCGCACGCGGCGTATGTGCAAGCAGCGACCGCGCTATCATACGTGTGATAGAGCGAGCACGCGCACATTGATAATATAATCATTACAGCGGCAGCTGTGAGAATCCCCCTGGTAGGCCAGTAGTACTTGTATCGGCCGCAGCGATGGAGTCGTCCTAGTCGCAGTTTGCGACTCGCTCTGTGATATAGAAAGTATGAAATGCTGCTACAACAGTGAATGGTTTTCGCTGTCACTTTGAATGAATCCCCCAATAATTAGTATTTTGAAGAAAAGTTTAATAAGAATTGAACTAGTAGGAACACACTCGAATTAAGCAGCTTTAATTGTACTGCAAGAAATCTCAAATCATTTAATTGTAACTTAATGGAGAAGCCAATTCCTCCGGGTGTTGGATTTAACTGAAAATTCTCCTGTAGCTCTGAATACTAGGAAGTGATAGACCCTAACGCTCAATTATATTCCAGCGAGAGGAATAGTGAGAATCCAAAAAATGAGCATTTCTAAAGCTCTTGGCATGGAAAAAATTGATTAGTAAGACCACTTCACGAGAATTCCAGATTCATCAGTGTGTTGCTCTTGCTTGCTTCAGTCATACATATTGTGGGAGTCCTCAAATAGTATGATTAGAAAAGAGTCCAGAATATTCTGTGATAAGGCCATGGATAGAGGGATAGGAATCTTTTCTTATCATACTATTTGAGAACATATACAGAGATGTCTGACTTGAGCGGATAAGAGCAACACACTATTGACCTTAGGAATCTTGTGGATTGGTCTGGTTGATCACCAATTTATATGACAAGAGCATAAGAAATGCTCATTTCTTGGATTCATATCATCATTTCAGTGGGAATACAATTGAGCGTTAGGGTCTATAACTCTGAAAATCTTCTAGTTTTCAGTATTAGAAGCTACATAGATATTTTGAGCCAAATCCATCACCTGGAGACATTGGTTTCTCTTAGTTAGTGTTTTGAAAGGGGAGTGTAATCAAAATTAAATTTCAGATTTCATAGGACTTGTTATTCCAATAGGGAGCCCGCATGATCGAGCTAAAAAAGCTCTGATCTGTGTAACCGATAGTAGGGGTAATCAGATGAATTTCTGCTAAAACAGAATAATTTAAACGCAAAACCAATTTTGTTATGAGCGATAGAAAAACGCCCACCATCCGGACCCGATTCAAATCGATGTCACGTGATCTTGACGTCATTCCCCCAGTCAATATAGCACACACAAAAATATAGGTATACAGACGTCCCTCGTTTTACGCGGATTTCCTTAACGCGGCTTTGAAATGACGCGGTTCCAAGTTTGATACCCTCCCTCGATTCACGCGGTCCATCCTTTGATTTTACGCGGCTTCATTCGAAAATTTCTCAAGCAACATGGGAATGAATGCCAAGGAATGCTCCGAATCATTTGACTACGTAAACATTGCGCTGTTTTGAAGCAACATTCATTATGGCTCGCACTTAACCAAAATTCGATCCATCCGACTCGCGAAAAAAATTTCAAGTGTAATAAACTAGTGAATTCCCTTTCAATAACGATGGCTATAACAAAAAAGAAGCTGGTTCTCCGTGCTCGAAAAGTGGGAAGAAGAGAAAGGTGCTGAGTTGAGGCGAAAAACTGAAAATTCTGAATCTAATCGAAGCCGGAGAGAAAATGAGTACCATCGCTCAAAGATACGGGAGCGAAGAATCACTTGGCCTCTTATCGTTATTCTATATTTACCTTGATATTCATATGCATTTATGAGTTTAGGAAGCCTTTTACATAAATTTTGGATAAATGAAATTGTAATTTTGATTAGTTACCAACTGTCAACGGAAACATAACCCCTCTCTTTCCATAAGCATAAGGCTTTGATTTACGTGGTTTTGATTCACGCGGGACTTTTTGAGTACGTAATCCCCGCGTGAAACGAGGGACGCCTGTAGTTCGCCACGTAATCGTATACACTGTGTATTACGAATGTGTCTGCTGCGGCGCGTTGCATGTGAAGCATCACTTGACAAGGCATGACAAGGATTGATCATCAAATCTGGCGGGATTCGTGCTACAAAACGATCAATCAATCCCAGTACGAATATATTTTTGTCTGTGGTGCAAATTCACAGCTGACAAATCATCTATGGTGATGTGAATGTGATGCATGTTTAGGTTACTTGGGATTTGTTTACAAGGGTGAGTTATTTAGCTGGATTTCTCAAAGTCTGCTGGAAACTGCAGCAGAATTAGTTTGTGTAATTTTCTGAATATTGGTGCTCTTAAAGAAATCCTTGGTGTAACCTCCTATACCTTTCAGAGACACATGAATTATTATCAGCTGGTATGAAAACAACTCTCAAAGTATCTTCAATTATTCCTGGTATTCTATGTGTGATCACTCGTGGGACTTGCAAGCATTTCTCTTTTAGGCCGTAATCTCCTGAAAACAAGACTTATCGTGAGAGAAGTGCAGACAGACCCCAAAAATAAAGAGAACACAATCAAATTGATACAGTCGTGCAATGTTGCGAGCCACAATGACTCAGTTGATATAGTGGGATACAGCTCCCCATACTCCAATGAAGGAGATTGACTGTCCATCACTCCTGACTTTGGAAGATCTCGACAGATTCATCAACTTCTTATGTAACAAGCTACGACATTCAGGAAAGTCCCACGAGTGATCATATATAGGATACCAGAAATACTCTGAGGATACTTTGAGAGTTGTTTTTATACCAGCTGATGATAATTGATGTGTCTCCAGGGAGATATAGGAGATCACACCAAGGATTTCTTTTAGAGCACCGATATTCAAGAAATTACCCAAACCAATGTCGCTGCAGTTTCGAGCAGACTTTGAAAAATTCAGCTGAATAGTTTACCCTCGTAAACCAATCTCAAGTAACCTAAACATGCATTATACTTACATCACCATAGATGATTTGTCAGCTGTAAATTTGCGTCACAGACAGAAATATATTTGTACTGGGATTGATTGATCGTTTTGTAGCACAAATGACTCGTGCGGAAATGTCCATTCCCACCCTTGTTGCTTAATGTACTATTATCACATTAATAGAGAAGCTCTTTGAAAAATCATATAACAGTTTGATCACTCATCATTGACGACAACGTCTTAAAGTCTCAGAGTCTCTTGATCAATACGGCAATCTTAAGTCAAAGTAATCGATACGTGAATCCTTGTTTACGAATATTCATTCTGGGTCTCCTCTTCGGATTCTGTAGTGTATCTGGAAAAAGCAAAATGTAAGATTCTGATTGAACATGTATTTCCAATTTTCTTTGAGGTGAGGTGGAAAATTCACCTTTCGATTCGAGCGGGAGTCAAATCACTCATCTGTTCTGGATTGACGTTATTGAGCACGCTTTCATCTCCTTTTCATTCATAAATCTTCAGTTTTTGGAACA
>JAPYYZ010003090.1:0-12047 GCA_030522705.1 Eretmocerus eremicus | reverse complement strand
CACGTCCATCATGCTTCACGGTGCCCCTGTATGGGGGAGTGTAGCGAAAGCGACGCAGATAACCAAGGTCATGGGATCAATTCAACGCCGAGCATCGCTCCGGACGGTCAGGGCTTACTGCACCGTCTCGGCTGACGCCGCGTGCGTCCTGGCAGTACACCGCCCATCAGCTTGCTGGTGGTTGAACGTGTGGAGATCTGGGAGAGGCAAGAGACCCTCAAAGCCGAGGGGGTGGACGAAAACCCCCACCCCCGCCGGGCTGCCCTTCGCGAAGTTGCTAGAGCTGGGACCTTCGCCAAATGGCAAGCGAAATGGGACGGCTCAACAAAAGGACGATGGACGAACCGATTGATACCGCATCTCAACCGATGGATCGATCGTGGCCACGGAGAGCTGACCTACTGGCTGACACAGACCTTGGATAGTCATGGCTGCTTTGGCACCTACCTCACCAAGGTTAGAAAGAGAGCAACACCGGAGTCCCAGAGCTGTGGTTTTGACATCGAAACCACTGAGCACGCTTTGTTTGAGTGCACTGACACCAGCACGGAGCGCGCGGAGATACAAACAAGACTCGGTTTCCGGCTCACTCCCGAGAACCTAGTACCAACAATGCTCCGCGACAAAGGAAAGTCGGAAGACGTTGACCAGTACATCAAGACGGCGATCACCCGCGAAGAAAAGAAGGAATGACACTTGCAACGCCGAGCAAGAGGCGCAACGGAGTCGATGGCGGACCGCAAAGAAAGAAGAGAGAAGAAGACGAGGACTTAGACCAGACGAGCTGCACTCCCATGGAGCGCGAGAAACGCCGCCCATGCCTGAAGTAATGCACGCGCAGTCCCAAGCACGGATGGGTAAGTTGGTAGATTTCATCACAGCCTCCCCCTGTTAACGGGTACGAGGCCGAGGGGGGTTTAGACGGTAAGGTTCCCCGGGGATGGCCGGGAGGTGATTCAAGCCGAACATCGGTTCCTTTCGCCGCCCGAACTGACCCTTAGGCTCACCCCATCATAAGGAACTTGTCACAGGAGCTTTTCCACGCTCCTGAGGCAGCCTCTCGTCTGGTCTGCAGATTTACCCTTTCTTGAACCACCAAAAACAAAAAAAAAAGATCAATGCAATTAGTTGATGTTAGAATCATCACCCCGTGTTGAAACTTGACAGTTCCTCTGGAAAGAAGGATCTGGAAAGAAGGACCGAGTGTTCCTTAATACGTACAATGTTCCATAGATACGGACGTTCACCTCAGATGGGACGTCTGGAATCAAATAGAGTATTCAAAGTGGTGCGGTGCCGTGCATTCCGAAGATGGAAGATTAGGCTCAACTTACGCAAAAACTCCAGTGATCGGAGTCAATGATGGGTCGTCTAACAATTGTTGATATCCATTTTATATTCGCCAACTCATCTATTAAACTAAATCGGAGAGCGTGTTCGAGAATGGGACCGATCGTCTTTCTATCCGATTATTCATGGAATACGTGCGTCGAGTCATCCCCGTTCTTCTCGAAAATTCTCAAGATTTGGGCTAGATAATTGGTCTTTGTATTCGAGTCAACCAAGTTTTTGCGTGAGTTTGCCTCCAAGTTCAGCGTGCACGGCTTCCGCATCACCTTAGTTTTATATACATGATAAATGTCACACAAAATATTACGCTCTCTTGTTTTGAACTCTAAGCTCCGAAGGAAATTTTCTCTTGCGAGGATGAAGCTGACACCCATATTCCACGGCGTGCCTTACATCACTCTTCGTTCATAAGTTTTCCGGGAGTGACTTCTTAGGCAGTTTACTGGGCAATTCAGTCGAGGAACTGACTGAGTTCCTCGACTCGGTCAGTTAACCCGAGAGGTTTCTCCGAATTTCCGCGACTAGGCAATGTTCGGTTCCCACTGTCCGGCAAGATGAGTTCAAGAGAAATGGTAGACGGTACATCTATAATCGAACTGGATATTTTACATGGAATTCATGATAGATACGCAACCAAATCTCACGTTGTTTTGTTCAGCTCTGCAAGCTCCGAGAGGAATTTCCTCTTGCGAGGAGGAGGCTGATACCCATACTCCACATCTCGCGGTACATCACTTTCCCTACACAATTGATTCGAAGGAGACATCTCGGGCAACTTACGATCCAGTTGACCGACTCAGTCGACCGACTCAGTCAGCCGACCTCAGAGATCTTTGCCAAGTCTCGCGAGTAGGCATTGTTCAGTTTCGGTCCGTCAAGATCAGTTTGATGGAAGTGGTGAACGATACGTCTAAGCACAAATTGTGCCTCCAATACAAATTCATGTTCAATATTCCCATAAAATACCACGTTGTTTGGTGCAGTTCTGGAAACCCTAAAAAGAATTTCCTGCTGCAAGGGGGAGGCTGACGTCCATGTTCCACTCCTCGCGGTACATCACTCTTTGTGCATCATTTCTTCTACATCTCGGGCAGCTCATCTTTCCCAAGTTTCCCGACTTGACATTGTTCAGTTCTTACAGCCCGACAAGATCAGTCTGATGGTTCTGGGAGAACTGAAGGAAATCTTCCCGAGCAAAGAAAGGGCTGACACCCATAATCCACGCCTTCTGGTATATCAACTCCCGCGCATCATTTTCTGGACAACTGACGGTCCCGAGACGTCCCGGACAACTGACTGTCCCGGTAATTGACTCGGTCAGGCAAACATACAGATTCTGCTTGGTCTCGTGATCAGGCATCCTCAGCGTTGATAACTCAGCAACTTCGTTTCACGTGGAAGAGGGCAAAGCACTTGATGCAGGACAAGGATATGCAATCGCAAGCTTATGAAAAAGTCCCGTTCACTCTTATTCTTGACAAAAACTCAAGGTTAGATTATCGCTTGATTCGTTCCAATTACTTCCTCAAGGAGACGTTATCCTGACTCACCGCTTGAGCAAGACAATTCGTTAATTCTCTCATTTTGAGACCGTCTGGATTGACAGTGGGAAACTTGGGGGAGGGTGGGAGGGGGTCTTCCTCGAATGACCAAGTTGGTCAACCAATTCGATGATCATCTCGGCCACGTTTGGTGAGGATATTCCGTCGCAGACTCAGGTCGTAGCTCATAGTTCATAGACGGAACCCGGAAGAAACAATTCCTCATGATTGAGAATAAACAGTCCTACGAGGATAGGTGTCACTATCTATTGGTTGTTTGAGAAATCACATTGGAGAGTAACAGTTCTCTTTTACCTTTTTAGCTGGCCCAGCACAGATCGACGCATGGAGAGTCACCAAGGAGCTTCTGAGAGTCGAATGATTTGGATCACGATTTCGGATATCGATGTTCGAGAGATTTTTCGTCAGATCATTCTCCACCTGTTTGCTGATCATTCTGAATCTGAGGACTATTGAGTACTCATCCCAAGAGGTTAGGTACTGAGTTATTCTAATAAGAGGATTTATTGGAGTGGAAATTATTGAGGACAAGCTGTAAACTGGATGGCAGTCTCTTTACGGGCGGGACATTGCTGCTGTGGACATCCTTTACGACTTGAACATCATTCCAGGTCTTACAAGTGCTCAGGAACATGTGAATCAGATCAAGTCCATCCCTGGAATCCAAAAAACGGCAGAGATCTTAAGTATATACTCTATATACTCTGGCGAAGGAGACAAATCTGAGTGATTGAAGGATGGCCTCGAAACTTTCAAAAAGTCCAATCTCCTCCTCTTGCAAGGGATTTCTATGACTCCTGATCACTGGAGAGTATATCGCCTGTAAATAGTGATATTTGCGAAGTGTTACGTGACCGATGATACGGGAATATCAGTGGAAACTGGATGTCCGAGACTTTTCTCGGAAGCAATCAAATTTGGCAGTGAAGCATGTATGGAGCCGATCAAACGCTAGGGAACTCAGCTTTCAGGAGATCCAACGTGGACGATGCACCTCCCCTTGATGAATCTGATCACTGTGGGGAGACAAGACTCCACGAGCGTTCGTTGCAGTGAGATGTTTTTCTCGACCGTGGGTATTTGCACTGTTCCCATGCCGATTCATGTAGCGACCTACGTAAGATCGGGTGAAATACGTGCATCCCCGTGAGACACCTCGCAAGCTCACTTCCCGTAAGCTCCCGTGCCAGATGAAGTTCGTAGTTATTCTCGTGACTCCCGAAGACTACCCGTGGACCTGGGGTAATGCAATTTCCCGTGACTTCCCGTGCCTCCCGTGCTCTATCCGTGGACCAAGAGTAATGCGATTTCCCGTATTCTCCCATGCTTCCCGTACTCTACTCGTGAGCCACGGTTGAAGCGATTTCCGTGTCCTCCCGTGCTCCCCGTGCCCTACCAGTGGACCACGGGTGATGCAATTTCCCGTGTACTCCCGTGCTCCTCGTGCTCTACCCATGAGCCACAGGTGAAGCGATTTCCCGTGTCCTCCCTTCCCTCCCGTGCTCTACCCGTGAGCCACGAGTGGAGGGATCTCCCGTGTCCTCCCGTGCTCCCCGTGCCCTACCAGTGGACCACGGGTGATGCGATTTCTCGTGTCCTCCCGTGCCTTCCTTGCTCTACCGATGGACCGAGGGTGATGCGATTTCCATTGTCCTCCCGTGCCTCCCGTGCTCAACCCACGGACCATGAGTGGAGCGATCCCCGGTTCCACACGTCCATCTCGTGCCCGACCCGGGGACCTCGGGTGTTATCATTCCCCGTGTCCTCCCGTGCCGCCAGTGCTCTAATGTGGACCACGGGTGATACGATTTGCTGTGTCCTCCCGTGCCCCCGGGCTAAGCCCGTGTGCCACGGGTGATGCGATGTCCCATCTTCCCCCGTTCCCCCCAAACTTCGACCGTCACCAACGATTGAGGCGATCCCTCGTGTCCTCCCGTGCCTTCCGCGGTCTACCCGTGAGCCACGAAAGGAGTGATTCTTCGTGTCCTCCCGTGCTTCACGTGCTTTTCCCGTGGACCACAGGTAACGCGATTCCCCGTGTTCTCCCGTACCTCCCGTGCTCTACCCGTGGGGCACAGGTGATGCGATTTCCCGTGATCTCCTGTTCCCCCCGTGCACCGCCCGTCGACCACGGATAAAGCGATTTTCTCTGTCCTCCCGTACTTCCCGCGCTTCACCCGTGAACCACGGGTGATGCAATTTTCCGTGTTCTCCCGTGCTTCTCGTGCTCAACCCGTGGACCATAGGGTGATGTCATTCCCCCTGTCCTCCTGTGCCTCTGGTGCTCTACCCATGGACCACAGGTAACACAATTCTCTGTGTCCTCCCGTGCCCTCGGTCTTTACCCGTGGGCAACGGGTGAGGCAATGTCCCGTCCTCTCCCGTCCTCCCTGTGTTCCGACCGTCAACAACGGGTGAAGCGATCTTTCCGGTCTTCCCCTGCTTCCCACACTCCACTCATGAATTACGGGTGATGCAATCTGCCTCGTCCTCCCGTGCGTCCCATGCTTTACCCGGGAGCAACGGGTGGAGCGTTTTCCCGGGTCCTTCCGTGTTCTCCGTGCTGTACCCGTGGACCACGGGCGATGGGGTTTCCCGTGTCCTCCCGTACTTTCAGTGGCTTCCCGTGAGCTACGAACAATGCGATTCTCCTCGTTCTCTCGTGCCTCCCGTGCTCTACCCGTGAACAACGGGTGATGTAATCCCCCGTGTCCTCCCGTGCCTCCCGTGCTCTACCCGTGGACCACGGGTGATGTGATTCCCCGTGTTCTTCCATGCTTCCCTTGCTCCACCCGTCAGCCACGAGTGCAGCCATTCCCCGTGTCCCTCCGTGCTGCCCGTGCTCCGACCATGGACCACGGGTGATTCCTCGTGTACTCCCGTGCTTCCCCTGCTCTGCCCATGAGCCTTGGGTAAAGCGATTCCCGACGTCCTCCCGTGGTCCTCTTGACGTTCCCGTGGACCACGGGTGATGCGATTTCTCGTATTCCCCCGAACCTCCGGTGCTTCACTCGTGAATCCCGGACGATGCGATTCCCCTCGTCCTCTCGTGCCTCCCGTGCTCCACCCGTGGACCACGGGTGATGCGAGATCCCGGGTCCTCCCGTCGATCTCGTGCTCTATCCATGTACCACGAACGGTGCGATTCCCCGTGTCCTCCCGTATTTTCTGTACTTCCCCGTGAGCTACGAACGATGCGATTCCCCTTGTCCATCCGTTTCCCCCGTGCTCCACCCGTCAACCACGGCTGGAGCTATTCCCCGTGTCTCCCCGTGCTTCCTGCGCTCTACACGTGGACCACGGGTGATGTGATTCCCCGTGTCCTCCCGTGCGTCACGTGCTCTACCCGGAAACCACGGTTGACACGATTCCCCGTGTTCTCACGTTCCCCCCGTATTCCGTACGTTGACCACAGGTAGAGCGATTTCCCGTGTCCTCCCGTGCACCCCGCGCTCTACCCGTGAGCCGAGGATGATGCAATTTAACGTCTCCTCCCGTGCCTCCCGTGCTATAGCCTCGGGCAACGGGGAATGCGATTCCTCGTGTCCTCCCATGCCCCCCGTGCTCTACCCGTTAGCCACGGGCAATGCGATCTCCCTCGTCCTCCCGGGACTCCGTGCTCCATCCGGAGACCACGGATGATGTCATTCCCCGTGTCCCCCTGTCCTCCCCGTGCTCTACTCGTGGATCACCGGTGATGTGATTCCCCATTTCCACCCATGCCTTCCGTGCTCTACTCGTGAGCGTTGGGTGGAGTGATTCCCCGTGTCCTGCCGAGCTTCCCCCGCTTCCCGGTGGTCCGGGGATGATTTCAATTCCCGTGTCTTCTCGTGGCTCCCGTGCTCTACCCGTGAACCACGGGCAATGCATTTTCCCTGGTCCTCCCGGGCTTCCCGTGCTCTATCCGTGGACCACGGATGATGTCATTCCCCGCGTCCTCCCTCGCCTCCCGTGCTGTACCCGTGGATCACGGGTGATACGATTCCCTGTGTCTTTCCGTGCGCCCATTCCTTACACGTGGACCACGGGTGATTCAATTCCCGGTGTCCTCCCGTGCTCTACCCGTGAGCCACGAGAGGATTGATCCCCCGTGTCCCCCCGTCCTCCCCGTGCTCTACTCGTGGATCACCGGTGATGTGTTCCCCCATTCCCTCCCATGCCTTCCGTGCTCCACTCGTGAGCGTTGGGTGGAGTGATTTCCCGTGTCCTTCCGAGCTTCCCCCGCTTTTTCGGTGGTCCAGGGATGATTTCAATTCCCGTGTCCTCTCGTGCCTCGCGTTCTCCCCTCGTGGGCCAGGGGTGATGCGATTCCCCGTGTCCTCCCGGGTCCCCCGTATCTCTACCCGTGGAACACGGGTGATACGAATCCCCGTGTACTCCCGTGCTTCCAGTTCTCCAATCGTGAGCCAAGGGTGATGTAAATCTTCGTGTCCTGCGACGTTCCCCGCACCCCGCCTCTTAGCAACGGATGGAGCGATTCCCCATGGCCTCTCGTGCCTACCGGAGTTTACACGTGAGCCACGGATGAAATGATTCCACGTGTCCTCCCGTGCCCCCCGTATTCCATCCGTGGGCCTCAGGTGTCGCCATTTCTCGTGTCTTCCTTGCCCTTCGTGCTCTAACCGTGAGCCACGGCCAGAGCGTCTCCCCGTGTTCTCCCGTGCGTTCAATGATCTTGCCGTGAGTCATGGTCGTTGCAATCCCTCTTATCCTCCCGTGCCTTCCTTGCTCTATTCATGGACGTCTTTAGTGTCCTCCCTTGCTTCTCGTGCTTTCCCAGTGAGCGACGGACGAAGCAAAGCCCCGTCCCCCCCCCCCCCCTGCGTCTCGTACTCTACCCGTGAGCCACGAGTAAAGCGATTTCCCGTGTCCCCCCGTGCTCCCCGTGGTCTAGCCGTGGATCACGGGAGATGCGATTCCCCGTGTCCTTCCGTGACTCCCGTGAACTGACCGTGGGATTTGGGTGATGAGATTCCCCGTGTCCTTCCATGGCGCCCGCGCTCTACTCGTGAGCAACGGGCGGAGCGATTTCTCGTGTCGGCCCGTGCTCACCGTGCTCTACTTAGTCACCACGAGTGGAGCGATCTCCCGTGTGTCCCCGTGCCTCTCCTACTCTACCCGTGGACCACGGGTGATGCGATTCCCGCTGTCCTCCCATTCTTGTCGTGATCCATCCGTGGACCACGGGCGGAGCGAATCCCTGTGTCCTCCTATGCTTCTCCTGCTCTAACCGTGAGCCACGGCCAGAGCGTCTTCCCGTGTTCTCCCGTGTTTTCCGTGCTCTACCCGTGAGCCATGGTCGTTGCGATTCCTTTTATCCTCCCGTGACTCCCGTGTTCTGAACGTGAGCCACGGGTGATGCAATCCTCCGTGTCCTCTCGTGCCTCTCGTGTCCTACCCGCGGGTCACGGATGATGCGGACACTCGTGTCCTCCTGCATACCCCGCATCCCTACCCATGGACCACGGATGATTCGAGTTCCCGTGTACTCCTGTGCTTGCCGTGCTCCGAACGTGAGCCACAGGTGATGCGATTCCTTCCGTCTTCTCGTGCCTCTCGTGCTCTACCCGTGGGCCACGGGTAATGTTCTTCCTCGTATCCTCCCCTTCCTCCCGTGATTGACTCGTGAGCCACGGGTGGACTGATTCCCCGTGTCCCCCGGACCCCCGTACCCCACTCGTCGACCACGGGTGAAGCGATTTCCCGTGTCATCCCGTGCTTCCCGCGCTCTACACGTGGACCACGGGTGGAGTGATCTCCCCTGTCCTCCCGTGCTTCCCGTGCTCCACCTGTGGACCACGGTTGATGTGATTGCCCTTGTCTTCTCGTGCGTCCCATGCTCTACCCGTGGACGACGGGTGGTGCGATATCCCGAGTCCTCCCGTCCATCTCATGCTCTACCCGTGGACGACGGACGATGCGATTTCCCGTGTCCTTCCGTACTTCCCGTGCTTTCCCGTGAGCTACAGTTAATGCTATTCCCCTTGTCCGAGCGTTCCCCCCGTGCTCCAGCCGTCGACCACGGGTAAGGTGATTCCCCGTGTCCTCCCGTGCTCCCCGCGATCTACGAGTGAATCACGGGTGATGCGCTCCTCCTTGTTCTCCCGTGCGTCCCATGCTATACGCGTGGACCACTAATGATGTGATTCCCCTTGTCCTCCCGTGCCTCCCGTACTCTACCCGTGAGCCGAATGTGGAGTGATTTCCAGTGTCCCCCCGTGCTTCCCGTGCTCCAGCCGTGGACAACGGATGATGCGCTTCCTCGTGTACTCCCGTGCTTCCCTTGCTCTACCCGCGGACCGCGGTTGATACGATTCCCCGTGTCCTCCTGTCCCCCGTGGTTGAGCCGTGGAACACGGGTGATGCGATCCCTCATGTCCAGCCGTGCCTCCCGTGCTCTACCCGTGAGCCACGTGTGAAGCGATTCCCCGTGTCCTCCAGGCTTTCCTTGCTCTACCCGTGAGCCACGAGTGGAGCGATTTTCCGTGACCTTCCGTGCCTCCCATGCCCTACCCTTGGGCGACGGGGGGAGCGATTTTCCATGTCCTCGCGTGCCTCCCGTGCTCAACCTGTGGATCACGGGTGATGCGATTCCCCCCGTCCTCCCGTGTCCCCCGTGATCTACACAGGGACCATTGGTGGAGTCACTCCTCGTGTCCTCCTGTGCACCCCTGGCCGTAGCCGTGGACGCGGGTAATGCGATTCCTCGTTCCCTCCGGTACCGCCAGTGCTCTCCCCACTCCGCCCATCGCTCACGTAGTCGTGGACCGTGGCTGACGCGATTGCTCGTGTCCTCACGTGCCTACCGTGCTCCTCCACGTGGGCCACGGGTGATGTGAGTTCTCGTGTCCTACCACCTCTCCTATACTCTGCCTGTGAGCGACGGATGGAGCGATTTCTCATGTCCTTCCGTGCCTACCATGCTCTACACGTGAGCCACGAGTGAAGCGATTTCTCATGTCGTCCCGAGCTCCGATGCTCTACCCTTGAATCACAGGTGATGCGATTTTCTCTGTCTCCCGTGCCTTCCGTGCTTCATCTGTGACTTCGGGTGATGCCATCCTCCGTGTCCTCCCGTGCACCCCGTGCTCTCCCCGTGGACCACGGATGACGCGATTTCTCTTGTCCTCCCTTGCCTACCGTGCTCAACCCGTGGGCCACGGGTGATGTGATTCCCCGTGTCCTGCCACAATCCCCGTGCTCTGCACGTGAGCGACGGTCGAAGCGATTCGCCATGTCCCCCCGTGACTCTCTTGCTCTACCCGTGGGCCGCGGGTGATGCGATCCCTCGTGTCCTCCCACGCTTACCTTGCTCTACCCGTGGACCACGGATGATACGATTCTCGTCTACTCCCGTGCTTTCCAAGCTCCAATCGTGAGCATTGGACGATGCAATTCCCCGTGTTCTCCCGTGCCTCTCCTGCTCCTCCACGTGGGCCACGGGTGATGTGAGTTCTCGTGTCCTACCACCTCTCCTATGCTCTGCCTGTGAGCGACGGGTGGAGCGATTTCTCATGTCCCCCCGTGCCTACCATGCTCTACACGTGAGCCACGAGTGAAGCGATTTTTGGTGTCGTCCCGAGCTCCTCGCGCCCTACCCGTGGACTGGATGATGCGACTTCCCGTGTTCTCCCGTTCCTCCCGTGCTGTACCCGTGGGTCACAGTTGATGCGATCGCTCGTGTCCTCCCGCGTCCTCCGATCTCTACCCGTGGACCACGGGTTTCCGATCTCCCGTGTCCTCCCGTGCCTTCCGTGCTCTACCCGCGGGCAACTATTGAGGCGATTCCTCGTTTCCTCCCGTGCCTCTCGCGCTCTACCTGTGAGCCACGGAGGATGCAATTCCTCGTATTCTCCCATGCTTTTCGTGTCTTACCCGTGAGACACGAGTGGAGCAATCTCTCGTGTCGTTCCATGTCGCCCGTGCCCTACCCGCGAGCGACAGGTGGAGCCATTCCCCGCGTCATCCCGTGCCTCCCGTGCTCTGCCCGTGAGCCACGGAAGGAGCGATCTATCGTGTCTCCCCATGCCACCCGTGGTCTACCCGTGAGCGACGAGTGGAGTCATTCCCCGCGTCCTCCCCTGCCTCCCGTGCTCTGCCCGTGAGCCACAAAAGGAGCGAACCCTCATGGCGTCCCGTGCCTCACCTGCTTCAGTGAGCTACCAGTGGAGCAATTTCCCGTATCCTCCCGCTTCCCCCGTACCGTTCTCCATCCGAAGGCCACGGCCGGAACGACTTCTTGTGATCACCCGTGCTCCCTGTACTCTACCCGTGAGACACGGGTAATGTGATTCCTCGTGTCCTGCCCAGTTTCCCATGCTCTGCCCATCAGCCACGGAGAAAGCGATTCGCCATGTCCTCCCGTGCCACCCGCGCTCTACCCGTGGTCCACGGTTCATGCGATCTCTCGTAAGCTCCCGTGCCTCCTGTGCTCTCACTGTGGACCACGGTTTCGGCCGGTCCCCTTGTCCTCCAGTACCCCTCGCACCCCACTCATGGACCAAACGTGATGCGATTCCCCATGTCCTCCCGTCTCTCCCGTTCTCTACCCGTGGACCACGGGTGACTCAATCTCCCGTAATCTCCCCTCGCTCTCTCGCTCTATCCGTCAACCACGGCTGATGCGATTTCCTCTGTTTTCCCGTGCACCCGTGCTCTATGTGTGGGCCTCGGGTGATGCCATCCCCCGTGTCCTCCCGTGCCTCCCGTGCTTAACCCGTGAGCCGAGAGTGGAGCGATTTCCCGTATCCTCCCGTGCTAACCGTGCTCCATCCAAGGGCCACGGCCGGACCGTTTCCTCGTGATCACCCGTGCTTCCCGTGCTCTACCCGTTAGCCACGAGTCGATCAATCCCCCGTGCCCCCCGTGCCTCCCTCGCTCTACCCGTGAACCACGGGTGATGCTTTTTTCTTCTTTTTTTTTTATTGAGCGCTTGAAACCTCAAAGAGGTTTATTTCGGCTTACAGAGAATTCATACATATATAATGATGAAAAAAGTTGATACAATTATGAATATCATGTTACTTTAAGTATACATTTTTGAATGGTTCCAGTGAGCATTCATACAGGTGGGCCGACTTTGGTCTAGGTCCTAGATCTTGAGATTGCAGTCACTGAGAAATTTTATCATATATC
>JAPYYZ010003089.1:0-12961 GCA_030522705.1 Eretmocerus eremicus | reverse complement strand
TGCAGTAAGTGCACTGTAAAAAAATCCGGACCAAAGCTTCAACCAACTGGTTCAAGTTTTCACATAACCCAGTAGCTGGACGAAGAACTCAACCAAATAATTGAAGTTTTCACTCAACCGCGGTGGTTTTTTCCAAATAGTGGTTGAAATTCAGTCCGTCGTTGAAGTTTTTTTCTTCCCATACAATGGTCAATATTCAACCGAGTGGTTGGATACAGGCCCTAGGAGTTGAGAAAGCATGAGACCCCGGAAATCATTCTTGAGTCAAAAAAAGGTCCAGTAAAATCTGTGATTCAGAGGTCATGGACACTCCTGGTGAGCATAGATGATTCATATCAGAGATGATATTTATCACACCCGAATCATTCATTTTTTTATTACTCCCAAGTTATAGTGACTTTTGGGATCGAACCCGGAGAGCACACCAAGAGGAGTCATTTCATAGAAAATTCAACCACGAGGTTGAATTTTTTATTCAACCAGTGGTTGAACGATCGATTGAAATGCTTGGTTAAATTTCCAACCACGTGGTTGAATTTTCATCTCGGAAGTTGAAGGTTTGGGTTGAAAGTCAACTCACAAGTAGAGGACCAACCTTGTGGATCACGGATTTGGCCAAAACTCTGGGAATCATCTTGTTTCGGTGAGAAATAAAGATATCCCAGAGGATTTAGACCAATAGGCCTTCCGTTCCGAGACACAGCTGTGAACATTAGCATTGGCCATATAGGCTCGTGTTAGAAAGTGATATATATAGGTATACTAGCAATGCTAATGTTCACAGCTGTATCTCGGAACAGAGGGCTTATTGGTCTAAACCCTCTGAGATATCCTCATTTCTCACCGAAACAAGATGATTCCCAGAGTTTTGGCCCAATCCGTGATCCACAAGGTTGGTCCTCTACTTGTCAGGACGGTGTTACTTGTTGCTCTGAGTGAGTGCCGAGAATGGGGCTCAACATGGGAGAAAAATTTTGGAAAGGATTTTGTTGAGTGAGCTAATGTTTATCACGTGGTTTCAGTTGGCAAACTCGCTGAAGCTTTTATGAATAGAATATCCTGAATTTTCGCACACTCAAATTATCCCTCATCCGAGGAGTAATTGAACTTTTTCAAAAGTTCTTACCACCTATATATCGAGATATGACTCATCAAAATGTCATGGCCAACATTAGGAAGATACGGTTCTGACATTCATTTTCAAATGTCTCAAGAACCCATGAATAGTGAAATCTGGAGAAATACTTTGTAAGACGAACAATGTGAAGAAAACTGATCGTTTTGTTTGGGAGGTATTGCAATTCGATCAAACAACGGTTGAATGAATTTGTTGGGAATTTGGGGAGAATTATTTGAGTAGTTACGGGACATCTTAAGAGGTATGCTCGAGAAGTTTCGTCTAGATTTACGAATCAATTTCGGATAGACAGTTTTATCAGTTGCGGGAGTGGAATCTATCTCTCTGGCACATTTACACCCTTCGCTACCTTGCCGAGTGAACCACTTCAAGGTGGTCAGAAACGATCGCTTCTATTCTAATCTACTCGTTTTCACTTCACGAATCGCGGTCCCAATGATCCTCACCAGTTTTTACAGAGAATATTTAGTCTTACCAGCGTACATGTGGTGATACCAGAATGAATATTAGTATGTAGCTATTAAAAACACGTGTTTTGAAAATTCCGATACAACGTCTCAGAAATTTACTAGAACGCATAATAATTTTGATGAGAATTGGAATGTTTTCCCACATATTCGATGAAAATACTCTCGATCGGTCAATTCAATTCCAAATCAAGACTCGACACTGGTGTTCAAGGACGGTTGCGTTCTATAAGCAATGGACTGGTCAACGTCATGGAGATGTTTGAGCGCGCGGGGTTCACTTTGAAATGACGGAGTATACGGCGACAATTCACTCGCACTGGTCAACATTCGCGCTCGAGTGATCCCTGTCGCATCTGTATAACTTCTTGGACTGTGTGCACCGATGCCAGAATCACTTCGCTTCGGTATTGAGATACTCTGAGATAGTAATTGATGCAGACCGCTTGTGAATACATTGGCTGCTATTGCGTCTGTTTCAGGAATTTATCGCTCAGAAATTTGATGCGCAGTCAGATAGATACTATTGAAAATTGTTTAGTCCACCTTTCTTGTGTCCAGAGAAAACGCAAGGTTTGAGGAATATCCTATCAGGACCTCGATCGAATCAATACTTTGGTATTCTGTTTTGTTTTTGATCTCCCATTTTTCTGACCCTCGCTTTCTTCTTTGAAAACGAATCTGAGATTCAATCAAGTCAGATGGTTGTTTTGAGTTGTAGATTAATGGAGAGTGAAATTTTTTTCATAACAACCACCTGTTCTTTTATGAATATTACTTCAAAGTCTCTGAGTGCTTTGTAGAACACGAAGCAAGAATATGAATTCTAATTTTATAGATGAAATTTTTTCCACTGCTCTGCACAGATGACAAAGTGAAATAACAGGACCATGAAAAGGTTTAGATGTATGTACAGGAGCAAAATTATTTTACTCGATTCCCCGTGAAACACACTCCGCGTGCTTTTTCATGTTTAAGAAAATACTGCACCAGGAAATTCCTGCTCTCACGCCCTTACGCTCGAAAGGTACGAGTGGCTGGAGACTTTTTTTCATTGCTCTAAAGCTGTATGCAGGAGTGAATCGCTATGATTGAGATCGAGAAAGTGTACGCAAGGTTACACCCTCGATCTTCCACGAAAAACTCTTGCACCATGGTCAAAATTTAATCTAGCTTATCTTGACGCGCTTGTCTCTGTTGTTGAAATGTGCGCGCACATAATGTCTGTTTAACGTAATTACACCTGTTAACGTCACATCTTTGTGGAATAACACGAGCATGTCTGCTCAGTGAGGCCCTTTGCGGTTCAGCCTGATTGCACAACCTCGATTAGGCTATAGCTACTTCCGATTCGAATCGCGCGTAAAACTATGGAGCCACAATATTCCTGTGTGATATAATCCTTTCTTGTATCCTTTCTAATCTTTCTACAATATTCAAACGACTCTGTCCATTCCAATAGATAAGAAAATGTTGTGCGTCCGGCGAACGCGTGGTAGATGTCGGAGTCATCAAATCTCCATCATGGCTCATTTCCGAAATCGTAATTGATTGATATTCATATGAGCTGGGGAAAGTTGAGTAATAACGCGAGAATCTCTTCGGCTGGGCAAAGTTGAGTAATGACGCGAGAATCTCTTCGGAATTATTCGGGGTGTGGAGGAGGATAGCTGTGTCCTTTGTGATTCAAGAAGTGGAAATCAAAGCAGAATTCAATTTCTGTGATTGAAGTTCTAATTTCTCTAAAACACGACTCTATACTTCGTTAATATCAATTGAATAATTTTAAGCACGTCTCCCAGATACGCCCAGTACAGACATTCTGGATAGTCATGATCGTCTGAAGTCAAGAGGGATAAATTTTCTGAACTGAAACAATTGTGCATTGTACTTTCGAATGGGTTTCATCACATGTGATAGCTAAACTCAAAATGTTCGCATTTCCTTGGATTTTCATTCATGTACATTACGTAGTTTGGCATATGTTAAGACAGCATTTCATCTGAAACTTGTCGTGACTTGTGAAAATTCCTCTAGCTTTTGTTTTAGTACAAATTTCTTATTGAAACTTGGTGAGAATGTTTCGAGGATATCTGACTTCAGAACCCTTTTGCAAAATTTGAGACTGGGTCAAAATTGTGAAACTCTCCTGCAGGTCGACAGGAAGAAGAACAATGAAAACTTGAAAAGTTTTGATCTTTCCTGCCCTTTTGCAAACTTCTTCAAACTTTTCAACTAGACTGCATGGAAAAATTTCGTCTAATAATTGCAAAGTATCGACAAGTTACAAATTGCTTTCTAATTTGTAATGGAGGCACTTATGAAGTCAGCTGTACTCGCTTCACATTAACACAAACTCACTGTATTGTGCAGCATGTACAAGTGGGCTACTGGATTCGTGCCTAGCCGTAAGGTGACGGAGTCATAAAAAATCAGGAGCCTTGCACAAAGGACATAATCTCACGGGATCATCGTGAATCGAACGCGTGAAATTGAAACTAGGCTGAGACTTCTAGCGCTTTCGAACTCAGGCATTTCGTAATTAACACAGTGAATTGCGTAGAAAATTTCATAGGCTGTGTGCAATAGTAGTAGGTTACACCACTGAAGGCAAAAGGCGATTTCGGGCCGTAAGACGTGTTGTCGACCGAGCGCAGAAAAGGAGACATGTCCTGAGGGCCCGGACGAGCTCTTCCGCCGGAAGTGATGTGATATTTTTCACCACGAGAGCCGCAAAGAGGGGAGAAAGGTCCGATTTGGAGGTCGGAGTGGTGAAAAATTACCATGCTCAGAACTTTAGTCCTTATTAAACTACTTTGAAAACAATTTATGAGTTCACGATTTGTTTGAGAAATAATATTGTCTCAAGAAACGCAATTTTAACTCGAACAGTCTTGAAAGTTCAATATACTGCATGTTTTCTTCTCCTGTTGATCGTGAATGATTTTTGGGTAATTTATGCGATATGTTGAAATAACAAAGTCGCGATTAAAACTGCGCTCTTTAACAAAATCGGCACTATATTATTACCTGATAATTTATAAACGATTTGGATCGGATCGTGACGGAAGTGGGGAGTGGTTATGACGTTTGTGAAGTATCTGAGGGGGGGGGGGGGAAATCGGCTTCGATGTGATAAAGTGTCACAGGGTCCAAAATTATTCAAAAATTTGTGGACGTTCATTGTACATGAACTCTTTCGCATTGTGTTTCTGGATTCACAAAGTTTGAGCTTGTGAAGCTATTTTTTTGAATCAAAGCTCAAATATTTTTAAATAAGCGTCAAACTGCCTGCGGCCAAACGGTCAAAAGTATAGGATTTCACTGATTCGAGACGATATTTCAGAAAATAACGCGTGAGTCTCGTTCGTGGCAAGCCTGATTTTGTATCGGTATGAAAATCTCGTAGCTATACATCATAACAACTTTTTCAGAAAAGCACATACTCGTGAGCAATATACCGTGTTTTGTCTATGATAGAACACCCCCGAAAATAAGACATCCTTGTCAGGGACCGGGTGAAATATAAGCTAGTCCTCGAATATGAGACATCCCTCGAATGTAAGCCGTCCTTGAAAATGAAATCCTTCTATAAATCGCAATATGTAGAGTCTGTATCTGTCACCTGTGATCCAGAGTCTCTCGATGATGTTGCAGGGGAAGATGATGTGGAGGTGACTTGTGATTAATTATAAGTTTTGTTTGTGTCTTACAAATTTATGCTTATTGGATATTGTATATTTGAATAATGGATTTGACTTGTTAACTTTTCAATCGCTCTGACATCATGACTAAAATGTTATCAACTGTATTGATTGCTCTTTAGATGAAATAATCGGAAGTTTAATATATATTATTATATGCATTTTTCTCTGTAAATAAATCCTTTTCTTTTAATTCTCATCGTAATTCAATCAAATTGATAAATGAAACTCGCTGAGGTCGATTTTTGCTCATCATAAGTTGGGTCGGTCGTCTATTTTGAAGTTGAAAATATAAGACGTTCTCCGAAAATACGCCGTCCCCCGAATATAAAGCGTCTCATCGAGGTCCAAAAAGCTATAAGCCATATCTTACGTATAATAGGCGAAATACGGCAATAGCTATCCCCCACAAGTATTTGAAGAAATTCTCCACCCAGCGTATTACACAAAATCTACGAAACGTACAGTCACTCCTTTCTCAAAATTCATTAGATCGTAAAGTATCCAAGTATGCAAAATTGTGCGTGCGTTGAACGAACCGCTCAATGACGCGAACCGATCTGCACCGAAGAATTCAGAAAAGTGAATTGAGTGTTGGATAACAAGTGCAGTCTGCCACATGTCGATAAAGTCCGCGGCCAACACGCGGTCTTGAGTTTACTCTTTGCAAGCATCGCGTATACGCGTGGATGGATAATTGTGTCGCAAAGAAAAGTGATGTGTCACGCGAATGATTCGGGCAGAAGAATTTTTGATGAATAGAAATTAGAGGAAATATTTGAGAGCGAGGCAGATGTTTTTCTCAGATACTAACGCGATCAATGAATGTGTTTATGGTAGAAATGACTCGTTGACTTGAGAGAAAATTGCGTAGTTTCACGCTTAGCGGATACAAATTTTGCACGGCGAATTGAAGCGTCACTGTTATTATAAGCGAACTCGAACGCGAAGGAAGAGTAAATCTCCATGGCGAACGCGAGCTACACCGGATGAGACAAGCCGAGCGTATGCCTGAATTTACACGGTAGAGGAATTTAGCTACCCGTTGTATCATCACATTTTACGGAGTGAGGAAATGTTGAAACAGTGCGGGAATTCGCAAAACCCAGTAATTATATTACAGAATCAAAGTCTGAAGCTCAGGAGCAGCAGAATATGAGAGCTTGAAGATAATAAAGCTCAAAAAAAGTCTCCATTACCTGAAAGTATCTGGGTAATTCCGCAATAAGAGAATCTAGAGGGAAAAAATTTCTTTCTCACAGCGCACGTTCTAGCGGCCATTTGTCTTCGTCTATACAGTTCGAAACAAGTTCAGAAAACCCTGAGAGCATGGTTTCTATGACGGGGTCTTTTGGAAAATCGGAATATCCCAATTCATGACAAACTATGTAAACCTAATTTTTCAATTTCCTTCAATGTAGTTGTGACCAACGATAAATATTCGGAAATGCTACACGAATTTTCCCGTCGGAAATTTCCGGTTTTTAATAGGAAGTTTTCAGAATCATGAATTCTGAATCGAATACGCAATCATTATGGCAATGCTTCCACTCTGTTGACATTTTCATCCCGAAGAGGCGGAAACAGTGGCGAATCCAGGAAATGATCGTAAAAAGGTCAATTTGAGTCTTGGGTGGGGCGATTCCGAGAAAATTGTCGCTTGCGCGTCCACGTTGCCCATGCAAAAATTTCGGCCTTGCCAGGGGTGATCATCCCCATTGCCCCCTGCTGGATCCGCTCCTGGTTGATGAAAATCAAAGAAGGATATTGATCTGTACATAAGAATGAGCATCAATCATAATTCACCCATTGAATTTCCCTCACTCTCTCTCCATCCATGAACCGCGAGCTGATCGCCCCACTGACTATAGCATGATTCACGGAGCGAAGGGAAATATTCTTGCTTGAAATTTGACAGAGTGGATTTTGAGATGATTGAGGTGGAATAGTATAAAATTTAGGCTTGGAAATTTTTATGACTGGGTGACGTACATCAAAGTTACAGATGATTGTGTGAATGCCAAAATTTCCAAATTTTTATTGTTGATTCTAGCATCGGAAAAGCCTGTAATAATCTTTTGAAAAACATAATTCGACAGCTTTTTTTTTTAATTTCCCGTAAGATTAAGCATTTTGGAGATATAGCTGATCGACTGAGTCTATCTATTACTCATTGGTTCTTACGGGTACTGTACAGGCTCACGTCAAATAATCAAGCTTTCTGCGAATCTCGGGTCAAAATCTCCTGGATACCCTTTTTTATATCATTTCTTACGGCGAATTTCACGACATTTCACTGTCCAAGAATTGGATTAATTTTTTTCTATGGCAGGCACACGTACCTAGTTCACGGCACCTTGTTTGTGAAATTTAGACGAACATTTCTATGTATCGATAGTTGAAAAAAGCCGATAGATCTTTTGGATAATATCACACGAATCAGAAGAGCAAAAAATCTATGAATTTTGGGTAACATTTGCAAACACCTTGCTATCTTCTTTCTACCGACTAGTACACGTATAAGAGGTCGAATGTCCGATGATACTCTTTGGGTTACATAGCCGATAACGACCGCGACGGTGGCGCGTAACACTTTCGCTCCCTCTCAAAATGATTATATTTTGATAATTAGAGCAAACTAATGACCCTCTCTCCGTTTTTATGTTTTGTACAAGAACTTTGACATTTTTTGAGATTTTTCCCCTGACTGTCAGAGCTAGAATCATTGCGTAACACGTCATTTTCCTTATCGCGGAATCACCCATTTACCAGCTCAAGAGAAGCTATTGGGGGCAAATCTCTGTTCTCTCATTCACTCTCTTTGAATCTGAATCATCTCTGGAGACTTACTAGGGGGCCTCAAGACCTTCTGCTTTATTCAACTTGTACGATAATAACAACCGAATTAGTTTCTCGTCAAATGACACAGATGCTGAATTGAGGTAATTATTGAATCTCCGAACTCTGCAGAAGTGGTTGGATACGTTTGAGTTTGAAATTAAGATATCGAAGAGAAATATTTCGATTGAATTTCAATTGCCAAAGTTAAGGATCAATGAATGATGTTGCGATCAACATTAGGCTCCCATCCGGAGTACACGGAAAAGTATCCATGTAATCGTCAATGTTAAGCTAAGCTCGCCTTTGGTATGGTGCGTTGACTCATTCACCACGGGATTCTCTGCACAATGATGAACTCACTTGAATTCGAAATTAGTATATTGAACAGGAATAATTTGATTGAATTTTAATTGCCAAAAGATTATGATAAATCAATATTATTGTGAGATAAGATATACTTTTCTTAAGAGATATCATCGCGGAAGGATTTCATATGATCATTATAATGTTGAATCATCCTCTACGTTGATATAATAAATTTTTAGATCGTCTGTCCTTGAAAAGAGACCATCCCACTAGTTTCATCAGCTTTCTTCCTCAGACCAGACGAGCAAAAATGGGGTGCAGCACTTGGGCGGGATGGTTTCTTCTTCTGAGCGATTTGCTCGGGCTGCGGAAACCAAACCCGCCTTTGTTTCAAACATTATTGTTATCAATGTCTAATTCGAATATAAAAAAGCATATTACGCACCGATGCCCGTATGGGCGATTACGCCATGAACGGTTGATTGTAAGATTCTCGGGCCAAAAACTATTTCCGAATCTCGAATGATTTTTTCAGCTGTCCGAGTGTAATGATGGAATGGGGGCCGCTCTGACCGTGTGTCCAATAATATTTTTTGACGACGAGAGAAAAATCGAATTGAAGAATCATGAGGGAAACTTTCTTCCGCACAAAGTATTTGAAGTAAATGTTACGTTTTTTAGTGCCATATCTAACTTCGGACAATTGTCTTTTTTTTCAAATTATTAGATAATTCATTCCAATTTTATATTTTTTCTAACACCGACCGCATTCATTTCTGCAGCTTTTTACTTTTTTTTACTCCTTTCACTTTTCCAGATCTCTTCTATTCAATTATCCAACAATTCATTTCATTCATTCTCATCATCGGAAGCCATAATTTTAGAAGGATATTCTGATGAAAGGTTTGATTCCTTTTTGGAATGAGCTGCTCAAAATTTTCCATCAAAACGCTCACAAGTTAAGCCACTCCTACACCTAGAATGGTTCCTGCTAGAACCGTGGCCCTCTCCTGTCACCAATAATTCCTCCAGCTTCCACATTGTTTCCTTTTACATTATGTTTGCAACCGAGGGCTAATACTGAAATACCTCACGTCAAATTATTAAGGCACTCTGAAGCTTCATCACAACGACCTCCCGTACAAAAACCACGAAGAGTATACAGAAAGCAATTCTGTTGAGAAGCCTCTGATCCATCCACTCTTGTTCTTACGGTTACGTCGTTTTTCACTCGTGTTTCGATATTTCCCAATTAGAGGACATCAATCGAATAGTCTGCGAAAATATTCGCTGTCAAACTCACTGGAAATATTCATTTACAAACTCATCGTTTGTTTGAACGTACCCAAAAGAATTTTCCCGATGGATCCAATCTTGGTCCTCTCAATTCTCAGAGAGTCAATGCGGTTTTCTACAATTCGCAGCTATCCATATGTGTCTAATATAAGCCAACGTCCATATGGTAGGAATACACCATTTCTCACTGCCATCAGAGAAAAATGAAAACAGTGAGAAAATTATTTCGCGACTGGACTCGACATTTCAGAGACCAAGACCAACGTGATTATACGAGTTGGAAGTATCTCACAATGATGGATTCAACCCGTTCCGGAATATTACAGTGGATTTGGATCGTCTGCTAGAATGATCTAAAATGAGCTGAGAATTTACGTACAAAGTAGACACAAATACGTCAGACTGAAAAAATCTGTAAAATGACTGAAAGTTGGAAATCGGATCGTAATTAGTGACTTGAATTAACCATATAACGTCATTGAATCCAAGAATCTCACGTGCGAATTATTCGGCATGGCGCGGTTGGCTGTCATTAGCAACTGGGTGATTCCATTACACAACCATCCAACTACTGTACACCTACAAGTCTCACATGAGCAGATACCACGCTCAATTTTATCAATAAATATTTAATTGTATTCTTAGGGTTCATCAGGACTTCACTCGAAACGTTTCAGACATTCGCTTCTGGGATCTTCTCGAATAAACAATTTCCCTGCGTTACGGAAACGATCGACTCTAATTTTATTCCTCGAGAATTGAACTTTTACGACTCAGAGGGAAGAGCTTGGGTGTTGGTTTGCCTCGAGGAAGTCGAGCCGTAAAATTTGCCGAGTTATGAGTTTCGGCGAGAAAAGCCTGTCATTGTTTCTTATGAAACGATCTGACCCTTTCGTGGATTGGAGTAAACAACATCAGAACTTGATCTAATTTGCAGGGTGAGAAATTAAAAATTAAAAATTAGAAATAAAAAATTTTAGACTGAGCGAACAGTCTGTGTCACGCGTATTTTCTCTTTGTTAGAGAGGGAAATTTTGTCCTTGACTATACTCATACTTGTAACTAAGATTCGTCAACCCCCCCCCCCTTCCTTCCCCGCCCCTTTCAATGAGATATTCATCCTTCTTCCTCTGCATTTTGAGCAATCGAATTTCTGTGATGCAAAGATTCAGTTTGATAACTGTTGATTGAGCACCAGTAATTGGTTACATAAAATCTGAAATAGTTATTCACCACTTTATGTTATGTTTACGGTTGCGATGGCACAATTGTAAATGTTGATTACTTTCATTTGGCTTGTATTTCATGAATGTAAGGGCAAGCCATAGCTACAACTTTTTGTTTCAGTTTCTTGGAGGGAACAAGTCTATATACCTTTCAAGAATTCTAAAATCAGCACGAGTGCCGATATTTCAATTAAAAATTTCAATTAGTGTTATACAATCTCTCGCAACCGAGTTATCGTCGTGTGCAGAATTTAATATTTTTCGACGAAGCTTTGCGAAAAAAATTGCAGACCTTTACTGGTGTATGCTCCTTAAATTGCCAAGGGGTAAGAGAGGTATATAGCTTACACAGTTTTCTATAGCACTCAGTGTTTTTTTCCTTGGGTAATTTAAATTTAATTTCAACGAACTTGAAAGGCGAATAATGAGGATCTAATAATCATTTCAATGCAACAAACCGCCGAATTCCATATTCCACCCGAGATATTCCAATCGCCTGGAAACTTCTATTCACACAATAACATTCCTCTAGAATTCCCATTTAATGTTGACCACGATTCAAGCTCATGTATCACGGCACGATGAAACATTATTGTCAATAGCTAATGTCATCAGTCCGCTCGTGCGGTATTCGTGTCATCGCGATAGCAGCACTTGAATCTAATTGGGTCTGCTTTTGAGCATTACTCTGCCACCGCAACAAGGTAAAATTTTCCACGTCGCGCCCTCACCTCGAATCTTCCAAAAGTAATCGGGGACGCGCCGTAATCTCAAAACGCCCCAATCAACGCCATCAAAAATACGTCCCTCATTCAAATACCGTCGTACGTTAATGTACTCCGTAATTAACCCAAATTTCAAACTCCCGCGCAGTCAACTATCAACCCTCGTAAACTCGTACGATTATTCGACTCTGGAGGAATGAGATAACGACCTCGAAAACAACGTTTGACAAGTCACCTTTCGCGATTCAACGATACGCCTCCCAATGAGAGTCTAAAAAAATATCACCCACTATCGCGAGTCGCCTCCCCCACATAAAGTAAATTATTCTGCACATGACAAGAATCTATAAAAAAGTTCTATCATTCTCGATTGCCCAGGTCAAGTATCTAACGGAGAACTCCCGAAAATCGAGTTAGGCGAAGCATTGTATACAGTATATTATAGAGGTTCGTATCTCCGCACGCATGTGTCCTTAAATAGCACACATAGTATCTGCTGTCGGTATACGCGACCGGAGAAGCCAATATTTGAGGCAAAATACGCGAACCACGTAGCTTTCGTCCCCCGATGAATTTATCGCTCGAGATAAACTTGCGGCCAAAGACGATGCAGTCCCCGAGCGCCGAGTCGACTCGCACAATTCCGAGGTGCTAAACCGGGGACGCAGACTACCTATACCCCTAATCTCGAGGATCTGCAGAATTTTACCCGCGAGCGGAGTTTTTGACTCGAGACGGAGAAGCTATTCTAGTATAGCTCGATGATCTGAGATGTCTCGGAGAAAGAAATCGAGATACGCTTATTTTTCACGATTTCAAGAAGGCTCGCAAGGTCGTTCGTGTTTCAACTGAACAATGTGAGCCCTCCTGATCGCGCAATTATTACTGCTATAGGCGTGCTGGGTGTTATAAGCAATTTCGCGAGTTGCAAACTCGCCTTTTCGCTTATGGATATATAGCGGCGAAGGTTGAATATATACGCGACGCTGGATTGCGCGAATTGGAGCGGTTGTCACGAGCAGCTCTTGATTTCGCGATGGAAACGAGATGACATTCGCGAGAAAGTCAAATTGGTGTGGAATTTTCGGACGGATAAGGTATTTGGTGTATAGAATAAGGATGATTGTGTCTGTGAGAATTTTCATACGTGTCATAGTGAAAGGTATGTACTCACCCTCTTTTTCGAGCTCCCTCGCCAGTGCTTCGATGTACTCTGGATTCGTGAAAACCGGATGCACCGGTACGTTTTCCCGTGGCT
>JAPYYZ010003087.1:0-13676 GCA_030522705.1 Eretmocerus eremicus | reverse complement strand
TGAACGAGGTGTCTCATTGTGATTAAGAATCCCGTAACTCAAGAGGCTTCTTTACTAAAACAAAATATGGGAAATGCGAAATGTTCGAATTGGAACTTAGTTTCAAGTACCAAAAATAATATGGCGAAGGTTCAGTTCAGGCTGTCGACCAAATTTCAGAGAGAAAATCTATCGAAACTGCAGTTTGAACGTTGCTCTTATGAGCGATAGGTGATTCTTCACCGAAAGTGGTACTCTAACTTTTCCAAACGGTGGGCAACTATGAGAAAAAACTGCCAAGAAAGTAGTGATCGCGAGCCTCACAATGGCATATCGTAAGATGCACGTTATCGGACATCCCGATGAGATATCTGAGAATAAAATTGAAGCCCCGTATATTTTGTATGGGCTTCACAAAGGGTTACGCGAGTTGCGGGACCGGAAACCGTATATCATTAGTTTCACGAGTTTTTCATTAACCAAAAAATAACTAATGATCATAACTCCTGCCATCTTATTCTTGTGCCCACCATTCGGTTTCGGAACTTTAGAATCAATAAATTTCTCGCTTAAAACTATTAGTTTGCCAATGACTAATGTGGTGGGTGGAGATCCTCACAAGTAATAGACGCCAACCGGCAAAAATTTGAGTATTTAACGAAGAATCTGATGTGATAATTTTATCTTAAAAGTATGGCCTTAGTGTATGAATAACGGAAAATGTGATGGCCAGTATACAACAAAGACTGGGTATATCATTATTTTACACATACTTAGACCATTTCCCTTTTCTCTATCTATTCCGTTTGTAGTCCGTGATAACGCAAGAGCTAGCGGATTCAACTATTGTGACTGTAACCAATGATTTGATAACACCAACGAAAGCACGAGGCTCTTTGTGGGAACTTTCTTCAAATTCGAATGACAAAGTAATTGTTTGGAATGAGGCGAGGTAGAGCAACCGATATTGAAGAAGTGTTACGCACTGCCCGCTTGCTTTTCTCAGGCTTTATTTCCATCAATACTGTGGGAAATGAAACCGAGTATGCTGTAGCATTGCATATTCACTCAAGAGTAGTGCTAGCGATTTCAATACTCTCAACAGTCTCTTAGATTCATGATCGGCTATTTCTTTTGAAGAAAGTGGCTTCCTTTGTGTCGAATACGCTTCGCAATATCTAAGGAAGATTGGAAAATCCAACAATTATGACGGAATATTATCATGTTTTTACATACTCTCGATTGTCCCTATTATCCAAAACTCTACAGCATCGCGCAGAAATTCAATTCAAGGTCGTGTAGAAGCTCTACCTTACCGACATCCTTCATAAATTGATTCAAGTTAAAACACAACAATATTTCACAAAATTAGCTCCAATCCAAACTGCGTATTGGCAGAATGCACCACTGGATAAAATTTTGGAGTGGTCCACGCAAAGCTCTTCGAGTAATTCCAACTCTAGTGCGAATACATTATAATTAAAACAGAGTCGAGATTATTCCAAGAGTTTTCCACGGATCAATCCAAAATTTCACACAGTGGTGCATTCCGGTCATAGGCATAGTAAGTAAGAGCTTTTACTTCGCTTTAAGACAAATATCTAGATTTAATCTTTCCATGCACAATGGCTTTTCGGGAAATGAACAAATGAACCGAATTTCCTCGTTCATTTTATTCAAAGATCGTTGTCTATGTGGCGGTGGTTTCGAGCTCGCCGGATCGAAAATTTATGACAAGCTATGAGGTACTGATATCAGTCACAGGCCTTTATGTATGGGCATAGAGTTTGATCATCTTATGCCCATATATGAACATGATGTTCTCATTTTCACACGACTCTACAAAAGGCTTTTAGTTTTTGTAAATCTGGGACTTTAGTAGATCCGGATCCTTGGCTCAGATCCGTATCCACCAACATCATTAGATCTAGATCCAAATGATCAAAGTTCTCCAATCCGTATCATGATTCAAAAGGTCCGCGAGTATCTGGATCCGCTAAAGTCCAGTTATACATTTTCAATGAAACATAAGCACTTTAGATTTCTCATTAGATGCAGAAGTTTGGCAGTGGGGAAAGAGAGCAGTATAGTAACATTCTAGGATTTTGAATCGCAATAGAAAGAAACCTTTTTCTCTTAAAATGTTATTAAAACCATGCTCGAGATGCTCCATATAAGATCGCATTGCCCGTCCTGAGTTCAGGTTTTGTGGGTTGGTGTAATGTTGAAGTAGTACACACGCGTGCTTTTTTCTGTCGAAATACACCCACCTGTCAACCATGTGATTTTTCTGTGATTTTCATACAAATACTTTGTATTTCCCAAGTTTTCGCTTTAACGAAACTTGGGAATTTTTGAATGCCAAACCACACAATTCGAGGGAACGATCCCGTGAATACAAGATAACACAGAAACGAGAGATATTTTATTTAGACGTGTCATGAATGCGAGAGGTGCCGAATCAGAGAATTTGTTTCAAACTTGGACAAGCGTTGTCTTGATACTTTCGGGTATGTTAGCAATAAATGCCCCAGGAGCAAGTCGGAACTTTGTAAGAGATTGGATCGGGTGAAAAATTCATGTTTTGTTAGCCTCGACCACAACGATATGAATCAAAATCTACTCACGACTATAAATCATTTTCTAACGTGGGTTTACTGAGTAAGTTGAGACGAACAATAGAAAATGTCGACATTTTTATTCAGACTGGCGGTTAAAGGACTGTTCATCTTTTACAAGAGACGAAATAGCAGTATCACTGTTATGCGATTATTATAGAATACATCAGTCATTTTACCATTTAAACAGCTGTAGAAAAAAATTTGCACAGTAAATAAACTAAGAGAAAGAAAGAAAACCAAACCTGTTGGTAATGCAGACTTTCAGGAAAGGTGCTAAAAGATAAAAATTCTCCCTTACATTGTGGACCTCTCAATAAATTACAAGAAGATCATTCAAAAATGAATGCAACACTGTGCGAACTGAGAAGTGAAAACACAATCTCCTTCAAAATATTTCAATTACAAAATAATAAAGTCAGTCGATAACGAAGCAAATCAGTAGCTAGGAAACGTGATATGGACGCACATTAGCCTCAAAGCACTAAAAATTCGGTGAGAAAAATGATCGACCCCCTGACTTGGGTGCTTGATTGACTATATTTAACAAAACTGATTAAGGAACAGTGATAAAAAAATTGGATCCGAAATGAAACAACGAAAAGATATTTTGAAACGTGGAGTTGACGGAGTTTATTAAACCGATTATGTTTTGAAAAACAATAATTTAACCACTGGATAAAAACGCACACGAAGGTATCACAATTTTTGGTGAATTTGTGAGACTCACCAGTGGTTGAGGTAAGACGTGCATTAACGTTGGTGCGACAGGTTGGGCACTCTGAGACGAAACGGCATTTGGATTTGGCGGCAATCCTTGATTCGGATTTGCTCCCGTCGCTACAGTCGCTTCCGATGCTTGGTGCGAGCTATCAGCAGACGGCTGAGTTACTTGCATTCCATTACTAGGCTTGCTCGGCATTTGGGCTTGCTGTTGTTCCTTTTTGCTATTCTCTTCGCTTGATGAGCTACTCGCAACCAACGTTGGAGATTTTTTGACCGTCGTCGGCTGAGCCGAACAAATAGAATTTGCAGTTTCAGGACTGCTCACAGCCGTCGAAACAGGCGTTTCCGCGCTGGAAATGTCCTGTTGCTGAGAACTTGTTAGTTCAGGCAGCGCTTCTACTAACGTGCTGACCACCAATTCACGAGTGAATAAACTACGATTTGCACTTTCCCTCTCAATGCTCTGTAACTGTGAATCGGTTGCGGTGCTTGCTATGCATCTGTAACAAAATGAATACCAATTGAAACTAACAGTTGTATTCTTATTTTCAATATTCGAGAAGTGAAGATCAACAGGGATCAAAATCGGTCTTCGAATTTCAGAGGCTCAACACCATGCCAGTTCTAGTTGAAATTACATCAACAGAGATGTTGCTGATCTCAATGACAGAGCGTATTACGATACCTTTCAAGGCGAGCTTCCACGAAGGAATACGCTAGCCCGTTCGAAAATGTATTGTGGATAACTTTCTTCGTAAAAGCGTCGATTGATGAAATTTCGAGTCGAAGGACTCTAACATTAGATGACAGGTGAATGGAATGTACTTGCTTAATGTCAAATACCTCACCTCGGAAGGAGAAACGTCGAATTTTGTGAACTCGATGCTGGGCCATTAGAAAGGTTGGCAGAGTTTGCAACATTGCCATTACTTGCTGCATTATTGGCCACAACACTGGACATGGTGCTTGAGTGGCTTCCACTACTACCAGTTGCACCAGCAACTGACCCTATAACGTGAGTCTGCCTTTTAGGCAATCTCTCTAGTTGTTGTCTTGCAGCCTGTGGATGAAACGGTATAATTTAAAACGACGATTCGATTTCCGTATCGATTGAGTGACGTTATAATTATCGTCAAAATCTTCATACCCTGACTTGTTGACGTTCTAGTTGCAACTGCATCTGCAGCTGTTGTAGCTGTGATGGCGCAGAAGAGCTTTGGACAGCATTGCCACTCCCGCTGCTACTCGCTCCTGACCTTCTTACTCCAGACAACTGTGAAAGTAACTCTGCAATTGGATCTATTCCATCTCTACTGCTAGGGCTGAGTCCACCAGAGGAGCTAAAATGCATGTTCGACCTGAAAGAGTAAAAGGCAATTAAAGTTTCTAATAAAAGAAATTGAATTACATGTCGTATGACGAATGAAAAAAGGCATATTGTTCGAGATTTTCCGAAGTTTTTCAATGCAGCTGTATACCATCACTTGATTAATTATTCTAATAAATTTCCATCGCAACAGTTTCATCTAAAAAGTTGGATGACAGCAATAATATCAATCTTAGCAATCGACATCTTTTTAACGAGTCATCGATGCTGCGGGAGTCTGGAGCAGGTACTCTGCTTTCCTACTAATATCCAAGACACTACCGCATTTAGAAATACCAAGAAGCTATGTGCTCTTTCCAACAATCTCAAGAATGATTCTTAGGTAAGTGTGATAATAATGCCAAGCTCATCTTATGAAATTCAGAATCACCTGCGAGGCCTAGATGCGTTTACACCTCTGGTTGGGTGATTGATACGACGTACACCATGGCGATTAGAATTTGATTCATCCAGAAAAGTTATCAAATCTCTTGGTCCACTACGATGTTCCAAGGTTAAATGACCAGCAATGTCGTCCGTTACGAGGTTCGGCTCACCACCCGGTAGATATGCACAAACTGGGCAAATCTGAAAAATTAATGTGAATTAATGCATGAGTAAGAATGAGTAGGTTAAACTGTCTAAATCATATCCTGGACTGGGTTGATGCTCTTTCAAAAAATGGATGGATTTTGTGCCTTTTTGCTCAATTTTACTTAGAATTTGGGCTGACAGAGTAATTATAAAACGATCAAAATATCATTATTATTTGCAAAATAAGTTAAATGTGATCATTTACACCATTGTTTCCCAAGTAAAAGTATTAGGTAACAGAGTTGAAGTGTGAAATGATGAATAGAAGACACCTACTTCATAATTGCTGAATGAGTAGTCACAAGTTGAATTGATAGTAATTGGAATTAAGAGATTGTCAACTAAGGTTACACAAATTACTTAATCAATCTCCATATTATGTAACAATCACTTTAAACTCATGGAAACAATCCCAAATTTGTAACTGAAAACTGATGAAAGTTGATTGGTTGTTGCAGTACATGATGTAATTTTTACGATACATCCATCTACTAGAAATTTTGGTTAAAAGGATGATCTAACCTGAGAGGTCACTGACACATGAGTAAGCTTTTGTTTTTGCGGTGGCAATGCCGATACATAATTTGGAATTATTCATGTTTCAGGTATTAACACTAATACCACAAAAAGAAATATGACAAGTTGGGGAATAATACCTTCTAAATCCATTGAAATCATATAGAATGTAGAAAAACGTACAAACTTCAATCTTGATTGAACTTGAAGAATTAGGAATTTAAAACTGATGTAAGCATGTTTTAACAGATAGCCAATATAGTAATACTGCATATGGGCCTTTTTTAGTTCTTGAATTAAGTAATGTCCTTCTCTAACGAAACTAGGTTATGTTGGAACTACCTCAACTAGAGTGGAGATGGTCCAAATAGTTAGAATGGGTATTATATTGTCAAAAATAATGATGAAAGATGCAAAGCTCAAGAGTTAAGAAACTTGAAAATCTCGGATAGATTGAGGCTGCTCAACCAATTTATTAAAAGATGAATGATTCGCACTTTTGGCTGGAGCATAAAGTGAGACTTCCGCGATGTAAGGGGAACATGAAAGAAATTTAATGATCTCAGACAGATCAACAAGGTTGTTAGTAATTGGTGTAATTGAGACGATGCAGCAAACAGACTAGAGTGAAAAAGGAGTTAACTGGCACATGAGTTGAGCAAAAAAATTTAGCTGTGATTGAGATTTCAATACTCATTCTATGATGTTTAGAGCTTATGAGGAAGGAAGAAATGTTGAAGGACATTCAATATACACTGGGGTTGAAGAGCTGATTTGCGAAAGATTTCTACTGATTAACGCTTAATCTTGCCTTCAATTTCAAAACCCTAATTCAAACAGATAGATGAGAGAAATCATCATACCACTTCAAAAGAAGTATCAGGGTGATCAGCTGCAACATGCTCCTGCAACGTTGTTTCTGTAAAACCCATCCTTGTGCAGTATGGACAAGTTAATGATTGAGGTTGTTCAATGCTCACTCCTTCACCGCCATAGTACAGTTCTACAAAGAGAAACAGAGTTATAATGTCAAATGAATAACACAATAGAATCATCATACAAGCAACTTTCCATTGAAAACTCTTTCTTCAACAAAGAGACTCATCATTCTATAAAACCTACTAATAATGATGATCTGAGCACTAACTCATCCAAAAACCCTTTGGTAAAGTGTTGGTGATTCCCAACAGAGATCAGAATCTTTATGCTTTTTGCAAAGCAATGAAGTGGGTAACATGCTAAATGTCTGGTCTTGATTTCCATGAACATGATCAAGAGTTATGTGGACCCAAACAAAAGAAACAGGAACTGGAAGTTTTGTATATCAAGTATTTAAATAGCATATAGTCTTGAGAGAAAGATGGATATATGCCAAAAAAACTCTGTCCATGGTACAAACATAAAATGTTGGACAAAAGCCAAGAATTGGATTTCTCAAAGAGCAAGGAAATAAGACAAATCCAAGACCTGCAGATACAAAAGATACCACGACCCGTGTTGAAAAGGCAGTAGTAAGAACAGTTGTAAATCTTGTCCTGGGTAAAATTCGTATCCAGACTCACCAAAGTCTGATCTGGTAAGAATACACTGCATGGGATGATCAGCGAGGTGACGAGTAGTGCTGGCCCCAGCCTCGTAACAATTGGCGCACAAATCATAGTCATAGCAAACGAGGCACTTATATCTGCGACCCCGAAAATTTCCTTTCATACAGGAGTCACAGCTTACCCCTGAAAGAAGCGAATCAAAGTGATCTTTGCCATCTCGGTTATTGTTCAAGCAGGCCATGGCCAGTGAGCTACAAGTGGAGCAAATCTGCGTTGAGAAAGTTTTGCCAGCATGCCTATAACATAATTATGGCCTCTGTAAGGTTTACTCCAGCTGTAAAATCAGCCGGGCCAATGCCCCAGGTGAAAAACGATAAAAAAAGTGATCTTTGATTTTCCATTTCATAGCGTGCTGCCATCTGCTCTGACATCAGTAGCAGGCCTTGATTTCGTCGACGAAGCCGAGCTCGACGTACCCACCAAGGGTGCGAAAGCTTACTCTCGAAAGGCACAATAGCCGCTCTCGCCGAAATAGCCGTGCGAGGAGGTCGCGACTCGCGGTGAAGTCCGCGGCCACGAGAGCGAGGAGCAAGAGAATGCGAGAGTACGAGGAAGGCCATCTACGTACCCTCATGTCGATTCATTTTCCGTGTGGACTATCATATACGCTGGCAGCCGCGCGGGTGGCTCACGAGCGTCGTCCCCTGGCTCTGACTCGTGCAAGACTCGCGGACTCCGCCCTGGAGCTGTTGCAGAGCTCGCGAGCCGACGGAGACGGTGCGCGCGCTGCGGGCCGAGAGTCCGGGCGGTGATGGGCTCTCAAATGCGCTGCTCTCACGCGTTCACGCAAATCGTCGTCAGCTGGCTCGGCCGCGAGACTCGCGTGGGCGATGAGTCGCGCGGAGGCTGCTGCTACTGCTGCTGGCCGACGAAGACGACGGCCTCCTGGTGCGCGCGCTTGTCGCCGTGATGATGCTTCTTCTGCTTGCACGCACCACCCGGGCTGACCTGGGCGCGCACTGAACGGGACCGAGAGAGCAGTAGCTCCGCACAAACACCCAGACGGTCGGCAGCCACACCGACGCAACACACCTTTGCAGCTTCTGACTCGCAGATAATGCAGCTCTCTCCCTAGCTCGCGACGGACGATCCGAGACGTGCGAACTTCTGCAAGCACTGCTCTCGCGAATTATTCCCCGATTTGATTATCACAACGGGATGCGCTTTGGTTTACACTTTAATCAGGCACTCTGAGAGGGTTAGGTTTGAAGCTCGCTGTGATTAGGATCGATTTCACTTTTGCTGACTCGATGTTTAGCTTGCGAATAACTTTTCGTGCGCTACTGTTGCTCGAGGACTGCTTCGCACTTCTTGCACAAGACCAAACGCGACACGATCACGATGGATCAGCGAATCACCCCCCTCCGCGTTGGTCCTCCTTCCGACTACACGACCGTTGCGCGACAGCGGCTTCCCTCGAAAATGATGAACGGGAAATTCCCGACGGGAATGATGAGCCATTTCGTGGAATTTGGAGTTTCGGGGAAGAATATAATAAGCACGCCGAACTCGATGACGAGCCACATCGATGGAAAAATCTTGGAATCTAAATTTCACAAGTTATCGTTGTTACTTCCTGGGGCCCCAAAAAAACATCTCGCTTCACCCCAATTCTAATTGGATGGTCCTAAATTAAGAATTTTCCAATCCCTTGTCTATCTAGACCTAGATATCTAGACTGTTTCGGTATACATTAAAGATTCGCACGTCTTCAAACTTGACGTTTTTTCATGGGTGCTCTTTTTTTCATTCGATTTCAAAATATTTTCAATTTCTTCTACTAACATACTCCTAAATCAAATATGTACGAAAATTTAGGCGACTAATGCCCCGAATTGAGCTTTTGAAGGTCCATTCTCACGATTGCTATTTTTTGAATCGTTACAATTAATAACTTGCTGATAAATCAGTATGATCCAAGTACAGAATTCGAGCTTTGAAAGACAAAACAGTTGTTGTCTACTACAAGTGAAAATAATAATCAAACGAAAATTTCATTTCGTGAATAAAAAAAATTCGATCTTTC
This sequence comes from Eretmocerus eremicus, assembly GCA_030522705.1. NCBI lineage: Eukaryota > Metazoa > Arthropoda > Insecta > Hymenoptera > Aphelinidae > Eretmocerus > Eretmocerus eremicus. Next base: position 4,244 of record JAPYYZ010003087.1, on the reverse strand, counting down.
TTCTCGACGATCGGCAACTATCATCTCGGTAGATAAAACAGCTACATTGACAGCAGACAGCTGCATTATTTGCATTCGGGACATATTTACGAAAGAAATCCCTTTTGTTTACAGTGAAGTGACAATTGTGTGCTTACTTGAGTTTTGGTTTGCGATTTGAGATCACGCCTCGAAGCAATTCAAATCTAATTTACATATCTATAGAAGAACAACACTTTTCCGTTCACCAAGTCGGTAGTAATCGAGAAAAGTTATAAACGAGAGGTACTAACTAATCCAGAATCTTATTTACGTAACGGTGCAGATCTAATCCAAGACATCGCGTGTTCAAGTGTTTTGAAAAGTAAGTCTGAAATATATCTAAATAATGTCCATCACTTCCAGTCCGATTTTTCTATGTGCGGGACTACTTATGAGGAATTCCAGAAGAGTTGGAAGATGAATATCTCGTGACTAATCGGCTCATTGGCTGACCTCGAAGATTGGGGACTTGATTCCAAAACGCTGCGTGAACTTTCACCGTGACATGCGTATTTTTCTATGAATAATTGATTAGATCGCTAGCTGCTTCCTTCTATTTCAAACCAAGAGGTTATAACATCTATTTTTGACTCAATCTCAAAAAACAATCTTGCGAGTTAGAATGAGTTCGAGTCAGAGTTCAGTCAGAGAAAGTCAGAGTGAGTCAGAAAACAATGGTGTCAATGAAAATAGTGAAGCTCAAAATGGATCCAAAATTCAAGGTAACAATTTGTAGCATTGTGTCATGAAGTTAGATTCTCATTGTTTTCATTAAATAATTGTGTTCAACAGAATTTGAAGAAGTTAATATTCCTGTTCCATGGGGATGCATAAGTGGTGAATATACATATTTTATGGTTATTAACAAAAAAGAGATAAGATATTTAATTAAGTGGTAAAGCTGCAGTAAATGAGTTGATATAACCAAAACTATGGGTTGACATTTTGCATTACTGCAAAAAATGTAGGTGTATGGTGGGGTCCAACAGATGTACAACCCATTGTTGCACTGCATGGATGGCAAGACAATGCAGGATCTTTTGCAAATCTTTCACCATTGTTGTCAAAAGATGTATCAGTTCTCAGTCTAGATCTTCCCGGTCATGGTTACTCAAGCCATTTCCCAACTGGTCAATTTTACTATTTGTTCTGGGAAGGAGTGATAGTTCTTCGTAGAATCGTTAAACACTACAAGTGGGACAAGGTTAGCTGAAAATCTAGACTTTTTGTGGCTCTAATTCTCTCATGGCTAAATTTTCACAGGGGCTTGAATCATTTATTTTAGTATAGGACTTGCTCCGATATCGGTGATGAATGTATTTTGTGCTACTCTCTCTGGAGATTTTCTTTATTCTTTACAACAATTTTCTAATGGTATTCCCTGCATCTCTTTGCCTAGACGTGTCTTTGTGCCTCCTGTGCAATACCCAAGATTGTTGGTAAAATTTATGAAAATTTATTGGCATCAAATTGCTTCATCAGGGGGATAGTTGGAATCTAATGAAATTCTTGAAAAGTAGGGAAACTGGTGATGCTTATGCTCAATTGATTCACAGATTATTCTCTTGTTTAATCACTTTCATTCATATGTACTATTCTACATCCTCACAGTTATAAAAACCACTAATTCTGCATGCACACTTGTTTTGTGTTGATTCTTGTTATTTAATGAATTCTCTACAATTGAAATATTTGATATCCACAGGAAAATGGTGGGGTACAAAAGAGAGGCAACCTATCATAGCATTGCATGGTCGCCAAGATAATGCAGGCAGCTTTGATAAATTGATACCTTTGTTACTAAAAAATAATTCTGTCCTATGTCTGGATTTGCCTGGGCATGGTTTATCTTCGCATTTCCCCAAAAGCCAGTACTACTATGTACATTATGATGGCACTATCTTGCTTCGTAGGATAATCAAGCATTTCAAATGGTCCAAGGTTAGCTTACCATGAGCTGAGTCTAATATCCACTTTGCAATTTCCACTTGAATTCGGAGCAAGTCTGTTCTCTAATTCATTTTTGCTATACCCGCTCATCTTTGCTATCCATCATCATTGCTCGATACTTTTGTATAGGCTTTTCTCATGAGCTTTGTAGTTAATTGTAAATTTAATCTCAGGTGAAACTTCTTGGTCATTCCCTTGGAGGTGCCATATCTTTTCTGTATGCAGCTTCTTACCCAGACGAAGTGGATTTTGTGATAAGTCTGGATATAGTCAGTCCAAGTGTGAAAGATGTTTCTAAGATTGTTGAAGTGACCGGAGACTTCATAGATAAATTCTTAAAGTATGAAAAGTTGACACTAGAGAATGTGCCTTGTAATGGCTATAACGAGATGATTGACATTGTGGAGCAGGCTTATGGTGGATCAATTACAAGAGAAAGTGCTGAAGTAATGATGAAGAGGGGAATGTTACCCGCTCTGGAATCAGGCAAATTCTATTTTTGCAGGGATCCAAGACTAAAGGTAATTAAGTCTATTCAATCAACACAAGTGCATTAAGCAATAAAATCGAACAGATCCTATTTAATCTGTCTTATGATATCAAACAAGATATTTTAAACTCAGTGTTCAGTTATCAGCAAAAAGAGTTGATGTACAATATACATCACAAAATCAAGTTTGTGTGATCGATGATTGAACTTCTCTGATAATTTTATTCCCAAAAAATACTTTTCTATCATTTTCAGTATACCGTATCCGTGTATGAAGTTCCGGACGTACGAGAATTGATAGATTCTGTGGATAGGAAAGAATCAAGTTACTCAAATATATTTTCTCTGAATTTCAGGTTTCTTTACTAGGAATGTTATCATTAGATTTAGTGATGGCATACGCAGCCGAAATAAAATGTGCGTATCTAAATATCAGGGCTGTACCTGGAATGAAATTTGACCAACCAGAAAATTACGGTAAGGTCTTGGAAATCATAAAACTCGGAGCTAGAAAATTCGAGTATCACGAAGTTGAAGGAACACATCATGTCCATCTAAACAATCCCGAACGCGTTGCTCCCATCATAAATCAATTCATAAGTTCAGTGTGAATTAATGTATAGACTTATTTTATATTTTACGTACTATTTGAATGAATCTATATGAATATAGATTTTTAAAATGAACAGAGTTGAGGGAATATTCCCCCTCGCAGCCTTTTTCCTCTTAGCTTCATAACAAACGAGACGTTGATCGTTTCAGTTTTGTTGTAATCTTGAAAAGACTTGTTAAATAATCTTCCATTAGTTAGATACGTTACCTTTGTTATGCATTTCATCTGCAATTTCTTTTTACACGTCTTTAGTTTTTGGGGATATTGTAATAATAAAGATTGATTTGGTGAATAAATGAAAGTATGTACCTGTCGATGATTTTTCCCGTTATTTCCTCAAATCTCGGTCCGCGAAACCGCAGATGACTGAGGTCAGTGAGAACTGAGAGAATTAAAAGAAAAAAGACTTCGTTCACTTTGAGCAAATTTACTGACAAGAATGTGAATTTTATGAGCATCCCGACGACCTATTGAGTTTGTGCTATCTCTTTCGCTATACAAATTGAGATATGGCAATTAAATCATGGTGTACTCTCAAATTTTGAGCACACTGGACGATCGTCTAAGAACGTTTAGGAGCATAGCTTGGGTAATTGGCAGATTTTTGGGTCACTAATGACAGAATGATTGAGACCGCTTACATTGATCTGTAAGCGTAGCTGTTCGTGAGAACGCATCAAACGAAAGTAATTTGAGCTCCTTACAATTTCCAAGCAAACAGGTGGAGCTGTTGCTCTTGCACGCAAATGATTGGCAATTTTGCATTTGACAGTTTGAAAAAAGCGTGCCTAGTGAAGATATTTTCTAGGATTGTGTGGTATATAATGAAAAATGAACGTTATGTTTGCGTGGCCTCGAGTTAGGTGATATCAGCTATCGGCTCTACCTACTTCTTATTTCACGAACACGCTTGCTTTTCATAAAAACCTGTATTATACTTTTGAGCAAATGCTTAACCCACAGAGATAACGTTGTCGCGCCGTAGAGGAATCTTTGATTCCACTGATTGGATTTCGAAACCTTCTCTTACTATTGGAGAATATCACCCGTTTGACTGAATTATTTCATGAAAATTAGATCTTGATGTTGTCGTCTTCAATTTGACTACGGACTTCGGGAAGTATTTCTATCATGGCTATCAAGCATCAGATTGTATGGCGTGGAATGAGA
>JAPYYZ010003086.1:0-18459 GCA_030522705.1 Eretmocerus eremicus | reverse complement strand
AAATACCCGGAAATGATAGCTATATAGTGTACTCTCACTCTCCAATTGGTTTTATCAATGGACAAGATCTCAAATCGCGTTTTTGCATGGAAACGTGTATCCCGGCTATCTTACCCCGGCTAACTTCCACGACATATCATCCTATGCATTAACCGTCCCACTGGATGGTAGAATACCCATTTTCCAATGCAAATAGCAACATTTGATCGAATAATGGCGAAGCGCTCATCACGTGTGCAGATCCGTAGCTCAACCCAATCAACTCGTATACGTGTAGTATACTATTGAGTAAATGTATAAGACACCGCTTAGTGTTTCTATTATGATGTAGCTCGCGATGTGAACAATCTCACTTGCGAGTATGTAGTCCTCCAGTTTACTACATCAATTCATGCTTAGTAGCATTAAACCGGGTGACAAGTGAGACTGTTTCTCCCGTTATGATAGAATCAACATCGTCTGGCTCAAATCAATTATCCTCGATACCACTCTTTCCGGCAGACTTGAGATCAATACATAGGCGCATCAGCGTGGTACTATGCTGAAATTTTCTCACGATCTCGCACGTACAAGTATTACCGTTGGAGCCTAACAACAGGACACATTAGATTTCTTGCAGTACCAGGTATGTCGTTTACAAACATGTGATCTACGTTCATTTGCCAATTTGTTTGCTAATTCGATCAGTAATACACTATGAAAAATCATTACAAAAAATTGTAAAATATGATCCAGGTCCCCTACTTACTAACTTTTTTAATTTTCCCTTGATTGAGGTGGCTAACCACATTTGATGCATTGAAACTACTGATCGAAGATTAATAATTTCTTTGCAGTCTATTATTGCAAAGAAGTAAATGTCTAGAATACACAAGGTACACAAAGGTTACCGTAATCTCTAACGAGTCAGAATACGTTCAAATTCACAGGTCCTTTGGAAATCTTTTGACTTTTCAGTTTTGAACAAGGATATTTTGTTTAAATATGGCAGAACATCCTAATTTCAAATCTTGGCTCGATGAGATGGGTTGCCCTCAAGCTCTTGCTTCTGATCACGTTATCAAATCGTAAGTCATCAAGTCTGCAAATTTTTCAACAACATATACGGAATATTTTATCAAAAGACCATGATCCACAGACTTCACAAAGGTATCCTCGGACTTCTGTGGGAAGAATTACCCCGAACTGTGAGGCCATCTTCTGAAGTTTCCGAGGCGAGAAAAAATATACTCCTTTACAAATTGAAAAACGAACCAAAAGACCCCTTGATTCAAGATATAAAGAACACCCACAAACTAAGAGAAGAGAGAGCGATACTTGATGCAAAGATAAAAAAAGCTGAAGAGCAATTGGCACGACAGGAGCTATTATGTAGGCAAAAAGGTAATTTTTTAAATACTAATATTATAATAGTCTGCGATATTCTCTCTGGCAAATGAAGAACTCCAATTTTCTGGAACAGCAAACTTACTCCAGAAAAAGAAAATGAGCAGGGAAGCTGTGGAAACAAAGAAAGATATACTAAAGATAAAAAATGATCAAATGCTTCTTCAAATGAGAGATTGCGCCAAAATGCGAGAAATATGTGGACACTTGATGCCGCCAACTGAAGGAAAAATATCTCAAACAAAAATAGTTGAGTGTCTTGCCTGTATCAGGAGCTACTCTGGAGGCCCCGAAACCAAAATGGTAAACAGCCAAGGCCACAATATCATCCGGCTTTGTTATCATTAAAGGTTTTAGTAGTGATATGGATGCTGTTTATGACGCTATTGTAGGTATGGAACAAGATTTCTGGACTTTTGGGTTCCATTAAAATACCAGTATTATGGAATGCTCTTCTTGGCGAAATTTCACATAAACAAGATGAACTGATTCATTTGGATGTTGAAGGAAGCCAGTCTTATAATAGTAGTAAATGTGAGAGTAATAGTGATATTGGTATAGCAGAACTCTGCAGCGAGCATCTAGACAGTCTTGCCCAATGTCTCATCTACGAAGAAAAAGTGAGGAATCATGAAACAATTATCATGTCGTATTTGGAAAAAATCGATGTAAGTAGGCAGTTATTATCGAGATTAATATAGAAAAATTGGAAGATTTCGGCTAATTTTGATCGGTAATCTCTATAATCTGGAGTTCTGATTCTGAATTCTCAAAATTATAATTTTTGTAAGGAAAACTTTGTTTTAGCAAATTATTGAGGAAAAACGTCCAGATTTGAGTGACTGGGTGCCACTGATACTAGAAGTAAGGAAGTTAGAAAGCAAGCTGAGTAGATTTAGGAAAGAGCTCGACCATCTCGAAAATGAATTATTGGGAAACGAAAGAATAAGCGATGATTCCATAGTACAAATAGTAATGAAATTAGAGAACGTAGATGATGAAATAGTAAGTAACTGTTCCACAGTGAGAACATAATATCGTTTTTGCAACTAGGACGGGAAAACTGTTTCTCAAATATCGAGTAATTATTCAACGGGTCTGAACTACACTGACGTCCAAAACGAAAAGGGCGTAACTCCATTGGGCTCGAAACCGAGAAAAACGCGCAAAACTTCAGGCGTTCTCCATGTACGAGCGTGCATTTGTTGATATGTTGATTCAATTTGGAAGTACATGGGATTTTTACAGATTTTTTGTGTTGCACATTTAGGTCCTGAGTTTCTCAAGCTATCCGACGATATGAAAAACTAATTTTCGATAAAATTGTCACTTCTGTCCTTCTCATTTGGACGGTCTGTAACAGACAGGTGATAAAAGAAAGAGGAACTTGGTTTTTGCTTTCTCAAAGTAAAAGCTTTCAGATCAGTCTTGACTAAATTCCCATTTTTAACCTTTTTCACTGCATTTCCTTCATAATAATTGAAAGACCTCTAATCAAACATACATTTTCTCATTCTACTCGTCGAGATCTTTCGACTAGTACCCTCATTTCTTCTCTCAGAGCTACCTCAAAAATCCTATCGATAATTTCAGCCAATACTTCCTCCATCCGTGTATGTATGTATGTATGCTTGTATGTTGGTCTTGCTTCCTTCATTCACCCACCAATTTTACCGATTTTCATGGTTCTACTTCAATTTTTGCACGTCTATCCATTTTGTGGATCCTAATATATTGACCAATTTTTGTTTCTTAGTTTTCAACTCCATTGGTTTTGTGAATTTTTCAATACATCCCATTTTGGACCATTTTTCATCAATAAATGAAATTTTTTTTCTTGTATATTGATTTCCTTTGTCGATCCAATCATCCTAACCTCTCTAATACTGTTAATCCTAATACTGTTCATATTATTTTAGTCTACTCGATAAGACCTTTTAATTCATATCTTTCGTTTTTTCTCCAGAGTTTCCATTGACTATGAGTCTCAATGAATTAATGAAAGTCCCGACATCTACTTTTCTTCAACGTTTTTGCCTCCAATTTTTCGCCTCTCATATAGCGACGATAACTTTTCAACACATTTCATTGGCTTGAAATTTTATACACTTCTTCAGAACCATTATTCAATGAGGTGATTAGATTTTAATATTGTTTTGATATCGAACCGCAATCAACTTATAAATTCTTCAATACCTCTTGTTTTCAATTTCAGCACATTTCCAAACAAAACTTCTTCTTCTGTACCTTTGAATCTATTACTCTAAAATTTTGTAAGAATTATTCTTGGACTACTCCTGCCCGCTCTACCGAGTGGTTATCTCAGAATTTTGATTTTATTCAATGCAAGACCCTTTTTGCCCTTTTCCCCCTTTTTGTCGGTTCTTGCACGTTTACCCTCATCACTTGTTCAAAGAACCCTTTTCTAAGAACATTCTCTGTATTGCATCGGAATGTTATCAAGACTTGTTCTCATCCTATCGCTCGGCATCCAGTAGTGTCCCATGGGTTCATGAAGGACCCCACCAGATCCCATGGCACCTCTATTTATCAAACTTCTCGCACCCAATATGTTATCGCATCTCACCGGGTGAGGACCCCATGGGATTCTATGTCACCTCAGATGATCCGGTGGGGCCACATAGAAGCTTATGGAAACATGTCCTTCATTTTTAATTTTAATAAAATTCTTTTTTGGCCTAAAACTTTTTTGCCGGTCTCCCTCATTTCTTGTTTGAGGAGGCTTGCTGAAAAAAATGCTCGGAATCTCGTGGGATCTCATGGAATCTCACTGGGATATGTTCCCTTCGGATCTCATGGTATCCCATGGGGCCTCATTGAATCTCATGGGATCCTTTCACTTCCATATCACAGACATTTTAGAGAATATTTTTAACAAGCTGATATTCGACATGATTTCGGCAGGCCACAAACGTTGGTAAAATACAGAGTGCGCTTGGATTTCTCAAATCCTCAAGAGCATTGCTTTTGAAGACAGAAAAGTCTCTCGCACTAGAAACAGAAAAACTCCAATATATCGGATCGTCTGAAGAACGTCAATGGTTAGACATTGATCTAAGAGGAGAAATGAGCTTGTTCCAAAATAACATCGATATCGGAGCTCTCAGGAAAGTCATACTCAAGGGAAATATTGGAGTCTACAAACACTTGGAAATGTGTCTGAGCAACGTCAGTGCCATGATCGATTTTCACAGTCGAGATGATATTGCATCAAACTTTCCAATGCTCCGAGTACCTTTATACTATTTTGTGGATCTGTGCAAGGCATTCATTGCAAGTGCGTCATTGAAGAATAAAATTTATGAAACTGCCGACAACGCCGACGAATGCAATGAGACAGAAAATGACTTCTCATTGTCGTCAACATCTCTGAATTCTCCCATTACTGTGGTTGTTGCTGATCCCTATCGAAGCTTGCAAAATTTACTGAGATCGGCTAATATCAAATGCGCGGGAACTTCAGAACACAACTCTGAATTTGACCAAATCTTAAAATCATGGTGAGTCTACGGGTGTTAAATATGAAGACGCTATCCCTAATCTCTTTCATCTTCACAAACTCTGTCATGTAAGAGTTCAACCACCACACTCAAAGTGAATTATGTGCATGAATAATTCTGTATACAAGCCTAAGGAACCCACGGTTTTAAACATGGAAGATATTTCATGATTGTCAAGTCGCATATATATTTTATATGACAGCATGCATGTGACTGTCACCGAGATAAACTTTTTGATATACTTTCAGGTCCCATCAGACTATGCGCGAAGTCGTACTGAAAATTTTGCACGACCAGACTGTTGACGGGTCCACGTTATTCGAATGGCAAACAAAGTTTGCTATGCTACCAAGTGCTTTGCACAAGATGATTGAGCGTATCCCATGAAGATCCCCATCATCTAAAAAGCTTGATGCCCACGTCTTTCGTTATCAAAGGTTGATTCAAGACTGTCTCAAGAGTGGCTTCCAAAGCTTCTCGCGATCGCAAGAGTCACGCACAATAAGAATAATAAAAGCTCAAAACCAGTTGGAAAATGCCAGACGAGATGCCAGAGCGAGTGGAATAATGACATCATAACCTACCGGAAATACTCGTATACATCTCTTTGTATGTAACTAGAAAATTCTGCTGAGAACACTAAATTTGTGAGCATGGAATAGTGACAACAAAATTAAATCGTTTTTTCTACAGTTTGTGCTGCATGTTCCTCCATTGCTTTTGCAATAACCAAACATTTCCGGAGAAGATTAACAACTTGGTAACTTATTGTTAACCTAAGTAACAACCAATTAAGTGCATGACTGTATTATATGTCAACGAAATTATCTTTAGTTCTATCTTCTTTCTGATGTATACGCATACTGTGAAGTAATTGAACTCAACTGCGGTTCGCAACTGTTATACTGATGACATCGGACACGTCTATTTCGGGCGCTAGGATTTTTCATTTCGTTTAAGCGAAGTGAGGGAAATAATAATTCTTCCCTGTCCAAAATGGTCGAATAGCAGTATAACGATTTTTTTCATGGGAGCTCTAAAACCGCATTCAAGTCTTCCAACACGTCAGTTTTAGGTTAGAATGATGAAAAATAAACTATTGAATTCTCGTTAGCCATAAAAGAAGATTCTTTTTTAAACGTTTGGCTATGTCTTGCCGATAACTTGAGAAAATTACTGAGCTGTTAGTTCTTTGTGGAAAAGCTACAAGGAAACAATTCTCCTCCACGGGACTGAAATTGTTTTGATTGCAAGTCCGATCGAGAGTCCGATTTTTTACACGAAAATTCGTGCATTCGATAATTTTATAACATTCAGAACTTACTTATCAACGCAAAACAAAATATGAGGCAAATTTTTCACACTTGCCAGAATGACATGTAAGGTGATCTGAAAAGTTCCAAATCATTCATAGAATCATAAAAATACCATTTTAACAAAAGAAAAAAAATATTGAGAGAAAAATTTTGACTCACCTTGCCGACCTTCGATTGACTTCGTCCCCAAATAATTTAGGGGCTAATAAATGAATCACGTTGAATTTGATTCGCGTAAATCTCGGCATAAATTGCCCTCATTTTTTAGGGGCGGGAGTCGGATTTGCCCATATGACGCGTACACGCAACAGCCCGTTTGAAAAAGCTGCTCAACCGCCGTGCGTTCCAATCTCGCCATCTCTGTCTTTCTCGCATAACCTCCTCTCGCACCGTCTCTGTCTCGCTCACATACTCACATTCTCGAGTATCTTGAATGCGTCTGCAGTTGCAGCAAGCTGCAGTGGTCTCTCCCGAGGATCGCATCGCAGTATCGATTGTAGTGGTTTGATCATAGATCGCGGGACGTCAGTGTGAGATAAAGACACTCTAAGCACATCTATACACCGCCATATAAGTAATAACGGATGAATCGTCGCCAGCGGAGTGAAAATCAGTGTGCATCACCGCATCGTGGGTAAGCCAAGCCACATGTGTGCGCCCAGTGCACACACGAGCCGAGGGCGAGAGAGCAGAGCTAGTGTCAACTCGTAGGAGGTGCGCGCGGGCGCGTCGCATGCCTCGGAGCATCGGGTCCGTCGCTCCTCGACGGGGCACCAGGTCGCCCCATCAGCTGAGCTTGGGCCAGCCGACGATGCCCGCGAGCAATCGGTGCTGTGATGTACCGTGTCTCCGATGACAGATCGTCATCGCATTGTCGCAGCAGCAGCAGCCAGCTTCCCGCCCCACGTCCTCGATGTTGTCACGGTGAGTCGTCCGTTCACTTTACCGGATGCCAACGAACCCACGCACTCCCATCACCCGCTGCTCCTCCTCTCTGTTCCGCCTCTCGCTGAGGAACCCGACGATCCCCAGGAAGTCGCCAAAACGGCACCCTCGGGAGCTCTGACTCGTCACCGAGAGGAGCAGATGTGCGAGATGCGAGACTCTCATCGAAACATGCTGCCTTCGCCCGGACTGAGATTCGGAACAGTCGAATATGTCAAAGATGCTCAAAATCAGATGCATCAATCAGCATGCGGACTTCGTCTCCGACACTCGTTTGATCATTCTTTCGAAGCCTGCTGCAGAGAAGGAAACGAGTGGGTGTTTGTCCGTTGCGGATTTTTTATCGCGATAGCTCACCGATGTATATTGTGCGTATAGTCAGCCGCGCCCTATAGCTGTATGCTAACACATGTCACCTCTTCCTTCTTTCACTCGCCTTGACAATGCAAGGAAAGATCTGATTGTAAGTAGAAACAGTGACACACGCGTTTAAACATTTCACACGCCGGCTGATCGACGCACCCATTCTTTATTCAAAGCATTGAGCTCAGGCTTCAAGCAAACTTTTGATTGCACCAAATGATATCTATCAACCATTGTGTATGGATTCTAAGGAGTACAATTGAAATAATATGGGTATTCGCCAAGCTCTGATTTTTGTTATTGATGCAAATGCCTTTTTGAATTACATTGGTTGAAAGCGAGCGAAACTTTGTTGATAGCTAACCATACTCACGAGATCAATGGTAATCTCTGCACTAGTCAAATACAAATTTCCTTCAAGGCCTATATGGTGTGTATGGATAATGGCTGCTGCAATAGTCAAATCAATGTAAGGACATCAGAATAAGAGTAAATTCAACTGCGTCAATCACTTTAATTGATAAATCTACAGTCAAATAAGATCATTCTACAAAAGTCTCTCAGAAACACTTGATCTCCGAAATCAAAAGTGAGTTGGCATTAAGATTTGTGGGGAATCTCATTTATTCCTTCATCTTGCTGAGTGATACAGTGAGACTTTGTTCATATAAAAATTTGAATTGTAATTTACACAAAAGGACTCCAGCATTGAAGCTATTGCTTTTTTCAAACACAGAAAATGAGATCTGCATTACACACGTGATCCAATGAAGCAATACTCTACACTCTGCAAATTATCAGTCGGTCCTATAATGAAGTTCTATTCGGAAAAATAGTTGAGATCTCTTGCATCTCACATGTTGATAATACTACCCATGCAGTTCATGATTGGTTCAACTTTGCCAGAGGGAACGACAACAATTTTTAGAATCATGCTTAGTCCTCAAGCCTGCTCAGATTTTTCTAGGCCTATAGCACACAGAATGTCATTTTTGAACAGTTGAGATCAGGCTTGCTTGAAATGCAAACCTAATGTTCTCTGTTTTGACTGCCTGCTTCTAGACACTCAAGAATCTCAAATTTCTATGTACATCTATGTAGTTAGCAAAAATAGAATTTTTCACAACCATTTTAATTTTCTCCAATTCAGGTGTTAGCTGCCTAAAAAATACGCCATCAGGATGGGCAAGCTCTTGTCAAAAATCTTTGGAAACAAAGAGATGCGCATTCTTATGCTTGGATTGGATGCGGCTGGCAAAACAAGTATCCTTTGAGATGAGTAATATTTTTGAGCATTATTCTCATGAATATTTTATATCTAGATAAATACCTACAATATTGGATAATTTCTCTGAGTAATTATTTGCTACAATGCTAGAAAAATAAGCTCAACTAAATTTCATAATGAAGGTCATAAATAATAAGTTTCTAGAGAATGAAATTATCATAGACAATATTGTTGATTTTGTAACAGTTGAAATGTAAAAGTCAGAGTCTCTTTAGTCATTATGTGGAGTACTGATGAATAATGATCGAATTTTTCTGTAAACAGTATTGATACGTAATCAGTGATGAGTAGTAGACTTCTCTCTGTTTGAATCATTTAGCATTGTGCAACTGGGAAATACTACTTATCTGTTATCCTATGTCTCTGTACTGATTACTCTAATGGGTTGGCTTTTTTAAATTGTTATTTTTAATAATCCAGTGATATTGATATGCACCCGCTATGCATTGTGATTCTCAGCCAGAATGTTATATTATTTTGAGTACCGTGTATCACAAATAATAGCAGTGCCAAAGTTATCCTTAATTATACTGCAGCCATCTTGTACAAACTAAAATTGGGCCAGTCTGTGACAACTATCCCAACTGTTGGTTTCAATGTTGAAACAGTCACCTACAAAAATGTCAAATTCAACGTATGGGTGAGTGAATTCTATGATGATTTTCATTTATGAAGTATTTACAAACAGATTTTATGAATTGAATGTCAATGTTTGTAGGATGTCGGGGGTCAAGACAAAATACGTCCACTATGGCGCCATTATTATACTGGAACGCAAGGTTTGATTTTTGTTGTTGATTGTGCAGACAGAGATCGAATTGATGAAGCGCGCCAAGAGCTCCATAGGATCATCAATGACAGAGAAATGAGGGATGCAATTATTCTCATTTTTGCCAATAAACAAGATCTTCCAGATGGTAAGTGTTTTGTATCAAAAGCCAATTACTTGGATTTGTATTCTCTTTGTAATTATTTACATAGCGATTAATCGAGTACATCACTCTCTATCGCTTTTACCGCGCAACCGGGTACTCGAATCCATGATGGTTCAGGTATTTGTCGGTTCTTTATGATTGATCAATCAACCCTCTATCAGAGAGACTAAAAAATTTTCTGCAATTTTTTATTGGCATAAGTAACTGAATTGAAAACAGTGACGTTACGTGGGCGACCGGGTAACGCGTACCCTTACGAGACAAATTTCACTTCCACAGTCATACTTTGAAGTAATCATCTTTTCTGAATAGATCTGTCAGTGAAGTTGCTTTATAACTACTCATTAACACTCAATACTTATCTCTCATTGCGAAGCATAGACATTTTTCTACGGAAGTTCATTGATTGTCCGTTTCGGGATCCTGACGACGATATCTAAACAAAGTATCCTATTATGCTCAAAACCTCGCTCAAAATCGTCGTATTAGATGAGTCAATTCCAATGCCATAACACTGTCACCAGATTCAGACGCAGCGATTCCGACAAACACTTCAGAGCAATTTTCAGTGCATTCCAAACTTTTCCTGTATTTCAATTTCCAGTCAAAAATGTGTAATGCCAAAGACGAAAAAAATTGGATTTTGTCAATTCTTGATCGCGGTTCCCTCAATACTGAATCCATTTAGACTATCAGACCAAATGAATCCAAGTCAGCGGAACCTCACTTTCAATTTGCGCTACGTGAGCACCGAATGAATATCTCAGTCAGACGCTATGGCTGAATATGTGAGGAGTTATCTCGTTTTTTGCATTTTGTCCAGGTTCTGTTTGGACGAAATATCTCTGCTTTGCAGGCAGAAGAGTTAATATTTTACTAATTTATATTGTTCGAAACTTTTTCGCATCTCCGACAAAGATATTTACTAATGTCTTTTTAAAAGAAAACAAGAAATTTCGGGTTTATAGCGTCTTTTTAATCGAAAGACGCTGAGCCCTGAGTACTACTCTAGTCTACATTTTATGATTATTTTTCAAAGTATAACTTGACAGACTCTGATCGACTTTTCTGTGAAATTGCCCGATCATAGAATATTGGAGTTATTTTCTCAACATATTGTAAAGGCTCATTTTGAATGAGTGTATCGTGCAGCAGGGTAAAGCTGCTTTGGCATCCCATTGAATGAACTCATCTTCATTTGGCTGTGTGATCTGAGCTATCAATTTAAAATGAAGGTTTTGAGAGTTAGAATTCGCAACCGTTACAAAAACATTTTCTACTGCCGTTGAGTTTGTAATCCATGAATCAATTGCAATATTTCACGCACTTATTGAAATTTTTCAATTAAATGTTGTATTATACTCCGTAGCGATGAAGCCGCACGAAATCCAAGAGAAACTTGGCCTGACAAGGATAAGAGATCGAAACTGGTACGTCCAACCTTCCTGTGCCACAACGGGTGATGGATTATATGAAGGTAAGGCTCTCGCTTCGCGAATGATCAATTTTCTCCTTTGTGCAACGATCTCTGTCGTTCGAAATAGCACCATTGTTATTCAAACAGCGTGAAATTATTTTTGAGTCTTCGTAAGCCAGGAATAGTAGTATGCATCGATGCGAGGTTCGGCTGTTTTGGGACACGGGAATCGATTCCCTCCGAGTGTAACAAGGGGGAAATTGATCCCTGTGCGCCAAAACAGCTAAACCTCGCATAGATGTATAATGTACCATCTTGTCCATCTCCTTCAATTTTGAGTATGGTACCTTACCTTGTCAAATATGGTATCCAACATTAATTCAACATCTTGTTGACAGCATATTGAACGTCGGAAACGCTGCGCCAGGAAAAAGTTTTACCTGAGTGTTTCGCGGGATCAAATTGCACAAGACTTATTATTAAATATTTTGAACGTTTTCCAAGTCTGTTTCCCTCATACACGACAAACAAACTCACTTGGGGATCGCTTATTATTGTAAAATTAAAACCGCATTATCATCAAACACTCAAGTATTCCGTAACTTTGGATTGAATGTATTCATTGCACTAGCCAATTTTCTTATTTCTACAATAATTGATTTGGTAATAACAATATTCGAGGAAATTTGCCGCAGATTTGTATGAATTAGTAACTTACATCTGATTGATGGGAATAGAAACAACAATTTTTAGGTGATTCTGCATCAATGAGATCCTGTTTCATTTATCAATGCTCCTTTTCAAGCAACAATCAAAAATACGGTTTCTCAAACTCTATGAACGCTTGCACGAGATGATTGCACAAAATTATTGCTCCTTGTAGCTATTTAAGTATATACTGGCCGTTTTCATTAGTGGAATCATCCTTATTTTCCGGATTTTTATTCAAGCTTGAATTGAGATGTATTTATACGACTTGTTGTTTTTCCTTCAGGTTTAACGTGGCTGACCAGCAATCACAAGTTATGAGCAAATCATCGGATTTTCATCCTCACCATTCATATTTCATCCTATGAGTATACTCATTTGATTATCTAGATAGCAATTACCCAAGATGCCGACCTTATCTACAATTCAAGGATTGTAATAAAGAGAATCAAGCTCTTAGACAGACACCATCCAGACTAAGAGGAGTCTTAGTTTGTTAGAAAACACTCACATCTATGGTGATTTTATAAAAGTAACTGTGGGTGAAAAGTACATAGCTAAAGTAAATAGTGATTGCGTCATTTTTCAAGTGATCCATTTCATATGAAACAGAATTTGTATTCAACGGAACCGAGCTTTCCAAAGCTTTCTTCGCCATAAAAGGGCAAAGACTTGTGTCTCATTTTTATTTCCAATTGGTTTCATAGATTCTGAAATGCAAAACTATGTGATAGTTTAGTGATCCTCTTAAGAAGAGCTTTCATAGTGACTTTTGATTGGAGTTGCAGACTTGACTCATTCACCCATGATGAGAAGGAAAAATAGCAAATTCACTAAATGCGGCGAGCTCAAAGCCACGAAAACGATGATTCATACTCGAATATAGACACTTACGTACTTTTTATCGAGCAAAATTTAGTGTAAAGGATACGTACTGCGAATTCCAGTCATTGCAAAGTGGAAAACAAGTTCTGTGCGTCGTTCATCGGCTTAAGATGCTCTCAAATATGATCTATTAGATTTTATTTACAAATGGAGCAATTGCCATTCGAAATGAATCTGAAATTCCCGACAATTCAGTTGATCCAACAATCTCCTTTGTGTCTACAAATGGATATGAACGAAATTCATTCGAGGAAGCCTTTGAATTATTTTCCATGAGTTAAATTGCACAAGGTATTCTTTCTCATGAATCTTTAACACTCTGTTCCCTAAGGTTTCATTCTACCAAAATGGAAGATCCAAGTCTGGTACAGTAGAAACAATTGAGGATGTTTTGAACTGTTTTAAAGATTAATTCATAACTGAGTTTTTTAACAGTTGGAAGTGTACGTATTATGATTTTCAGGCAGTGAATCTTCCCGTATACTGCTATTAGAGTGCTCACATATTGTTGAAATGTGTGAAATTTTCTCCAAATTCATTCAATTTAATGCAACGAATTATATCTGATTCTAAGGTCAATTTCGGCCGTAAGAATTGGGAACAATTTTCTCGGTAAAGCAGTAAACATGATAGATATTATTTTGTAAATATAAAAAAAATCCTCGAAAGTTGACCATAATTTCTTCCCAAAATTCGTAAAAGGATTTTTGTAGCTTGTTTTTATACTCTGTCCTCCATGTCAACTTGCATCCAGATAGTAAAGCAGAAGAATCGTGTTCATCCTCTTGTCACACGGTAATTTATCGTTCTATGAAGTCGATAATCGAGTCACATTCCATGATATGCCAAGTTTTTTTAATTCTTGAACGCGTTTGAGCGCGCTTGGAATTTCTTTAAATTGTATAATATATAAATATATATATATATAGAAAGAGAGAGAAAAAGCGTGTAAAAACCTTGAATATCATAACGATTATTGAATCGAACTGATCAATTATTTACTAATACTTGAACGTCTGCCGGGAGGGATGAAAATGAAAAGAGTAATCGATGAACTGATTGATAAGTCTAAATATCAATCGATTATCTCTTCCTTTTTTCTTTGCTTAGCGAGTAATGTATAGATTTTGTAAGAGAGCAGATGTTGGTTATATATTGCGATTATCGAACTAGGTATTGAAATGTATAAAAGAGAGGAATTTGAGTGAGGTCAGCAGCACAAAAATAATCCCTTATTTTTTGTAGATGAGGGTTGATATGATTACAGTTGGATAACTATATTTACATTCAAACGAAACAATTGAACCGATCTGTACTTTACCTTTATACACAAAAATAGGTTCAAAGTATTAGTCAATGTTTTAAATCCTAAGAACTGACATAGTCATTAGGAGTGGGCTATCTGATGTATAAAATTCCTGCAAAAATCTGCGTGTATGTGATCAAAAGTATTATAGCCTCTCTTTCAGATTGGAGCATTAAATTTGAAAATTTCCACGCTGTGAAAACTGTAAGTATCAGTTTCACTGAAATTTCGAACCACCAATTTACATCACTTTTAGAATAGAAATATTCATTTGTCGCAAAGCCGCAGTCCGACTGAAGAAATGAATCTGACAGCAGTTTTTTAGAACAGAGTTCAGTGTTATGTCATGAATTTCTAAAAATCACGAGCCAATCAATATTTGATGTATATCTATGACAACCGTGTTTTGGCTCGCTATCGGGTGTTTTTTGAATAAATAAAATATTTTTCCAATACTCACTTAGTTCAGTTTTGTAACAGAATTGATAAAACGCGATGCTCCGATGTCCCCTACGCTTGGAATTTTGCCAACCAAATCGAGAATGATACGGGTCATAATCATTTTAACCTTGAATAATTAAATGTATTAAGCAATTGAGCATCTCTTTCAAAAAAATAATTGAAACTGCTGTCGAAAATGGATCTTGAAGCTCTTGAAAAAACAAGTTCCATGCATCAAATGAAAGCGGTAAAGAAACGAAAGGACGATTTTGATGAGCCGACCCCAAAAATTTGCGAGGTATCAGATTTATAAAGATTTCACGGCTAATCCAGAGAGACATATAAGGGTGTGGTATGAAAGCATGTGTGGAAAAAGCAATGTGTCATTAAAAATTTTTCTTGATTGTAAATGAAAATCCTTGACTCTTGTAGTTGTTGCAAGAAGCAAGATTTTGAAATCTCAACAATGGATGTCGTCATACAATTTTTTAAGAATAAAACCATGAGTCAGAAACTTGCGTGCGCCAAAATTTTTGCATAAATATCATCTCCAAGAATTCACTATATCGTAATTGGAATGAAAATACAATCTTCCGCGCTGCGAGAGTGTTGTTTTCATGAACTCAGGATGGGATTTATCCCCTGCAAAACGTATTCGCGTGTCTTCCTGGCTCAAAAAATTGAAACTGTTGCATTAGCTATCGAGAAATTTGGGGTACAACTTGCAATAGTCAACAAAACGCCAGCCCCTCTTGTTTCATAACTTCAACTTTCCATGTAAATAATAATACCTGCGTTGGAAATCTTGGGTTTCATCTCCATTTATTGGTCACCTGTCAGGTAACATGTGGGAGCTTTATCGTGTACAAGATCACCAATTTGTTAATACACAGAGCTCATACGTACATACATATATGTACCAAAACGCAAATTCGGAAACTTCCTTTCTTTTATGATCAATTCTAAGTTCTCCCATTGCTGAACAAATGATCAGCGAGTCTTTGGACGTTTGTTGAAGTATCACGTGAAAATCGTACAACGTTCTAGATATGTATAAAGTATGATCGAGTATGTAAAATACTACTAGTGGTTTGAGCTTGTTAAAAAAATATGAACAAATTTTAGAGTGTTGGGCATACTATTCCATGAATCTGCGTCATTCAAGTGAAGCTTTAGCAACTCTCATTCTCGTCTGTTTAATGTGAGAAACAGAGAGTCTGTTCCAAATCCACGAAAATGATAATTTATTGTATCGATTAGTTTTATACTTTCTATTGTGTATGGAACAATACAGTCTGTATCAGCATGTGTTCATTTTAAGAAGTAAAAGGCAATATATTTCAATTGATTGTCTTTCATTAGGCTTAAAATTCCATTTCATCTTATTCGGCGCATAAATCTCAACGTGCTTAGGTTCTTGTTCGACTAATCCCCCGCATAGTGACAACGTTACAATATAACCATGATATTTCATTTCCGAATTCGAGTGGAGAATAGGTGCATTAACCCGACATGATTCTTAGATGCCAGTCCATGAAAGAACTTAAAATAAAGGAGTGATAATCGTCTGTATCTTCAATCTACTCTACGAATAATTGCAAGGGTGCTCGTGACAAGTGTCTTTTTCACGATCAAACGGAAACGAGAAGTTTGCACACGAGATGCGGGTAACAGAGAAGGAGGGTAAAAGCTCGCGCGAGCCAGAGGTAGAAAATTATCTCCAAGGAAACAAAGATGCTCAGTGTATGAAATGAAAAGAGACTTCTCAAAGGAGTTCCTTTGCTTGATACAAATGGATCCCATTTCAATTCATAGCTGCTCGATTCAATAAAATCCGATCTGAAAGTGAATCTCTCGAAACTCAATGATGATCTCATTCAATAGCATATTGCATACAATGGCAAACTCCTCGCACCGAATCGTGGTCACCCATTTGAAAAATTATTCAACCTGGCTCTCGAGCTAGAGTATTTGCAATGGCATGGTTTGGCCGAACGGATCAGAAGGGTGACTTAATTTTGTCCTTTTGATCAGCACCAGGGCACACGAAAAGCCAACTTTCCGCCCATTGTGTATCCGAAAAAGTAATTTCAGCCCTCGCTTCGCTCGGGTTACAATAGTGGCCGCGTGTCCAATTCGCTCAAACGCTTAGCGGTGCGTAATATAAAGTGAGTGTACCTAACTTGCCACCCCTGAAGAGGATGTCGGATACCGACATTGTCAAATTTCCAAATTTTTCCATGAACTTTCAAGATATTGCTAAGATCGGTAGTAATGCCGATTCTAGAGGACGCATGGGATCTGTGTTACTTTTCAGATCCGCGATATCTCAAAAATTCATTGAATATTTTGAAAGCTTGTCGGTAAATGTGCTATTAGGATAGGACTCCAACATGCGCATGAGCCATTGATTTTCTCATATATAACTTTTTCCCATATGCCTACGTGTTTTTCAACGTACCTTGACTCGTTTTGAGGCTTGTTTCAAGAACTTTGAAGTGGAACTTGGTAAGTCTAATTTGAACGAACTGCGCTCAAGTTATTTCAGATTTACAAAATAGCTATTTCCCTCGTGTTTCCGGGAGTATGTATACCCAATTTGCCTCCATAATTTCACGTGGATGAACTCGTTTCTGTATTTATTTCCGCAAAATCAGCTCAGGATCAAATTTTGTAACTCTGAATGATGGGTTCCGAAGGTTTTTCGATGAGAAATCAAATCCGCAACGAATGAAAAATATAAATTGAGCTCAAAGTTCGCCAGTTGAGTGATATTAGAGAAGTTCTTCATAAAAAAGCGCAAAAGGTGCTTCCATCGCAGTGGGAAGGGGGGTTTGAGTTTTTTGGCAGTCCAAAACGCTTAATTCTCCGTGTACCGACGCAGTGATGACAATGTGAATGCGCAGCAAGGTCTTACTATGCGGGGGGGGGAGGGGGGGAGGGGGGGAGGGGGGGGGGGGGGGGGGGGGGGGGGGGGGGGGGGGGGGGGGGGGGGGAGTTGAATACACACTTGAAAAGCCGACCGAAGCTTCGTATGTTGCTCATAAAAATGGCCCAGATGCGACGATTGGAATTTAAAAAGGTCTTAGAATGAGGAATCAAATAAGCCGAGAAGTGTCAAGATTGGTCGAGTCAAAAATTGTTGGCAGCGCTTTCCGAGTAAAAATAAATTCTTAGCCACGAAATTGTGAAAAAAAAAACAAGAACCGACTTACATCGAGGTAGCGAACGCAAAAATTGATTTGGATCAGTTCAAACCACATATTCCCTCTATTTCTAACATAACAAAAAAAATCCGCGGCGAGATCAATAGACACGCATTCCTGATATTCGCATATGGGGACAAGTTGGATACAAGAGGTAAGTTGGGTATTCTTGCCTCACTTACTATTGATCCTGTATACCGAGACTACTTTGGCCCACTTCACGACTTTGACGCACCGGAGCTTTTTTGTGAATGTGGATGAAGAAGAGTATGTCACCATGCGTGTGATGGAAATTTGTGTCAAGTTAGCCTAGGCACAAAAAATAGGGTGGACAAAGTAGCCCCGGGATTATTAGGGCTTACTTTGGCCCACTCTTATTCCTCTACTTCCCACTTCAACCAGATTATCTCATCGCGAATATTGTGATGGTACTTCAGAAAAAATTGTTTAGACGCATGAGAACGAGACTTGAAACGTCAACTGCGGGGAAAAATTCTAGAGCGCAAAGATAAAGAAAAGAGCAGACATCATCTTTAAATTGCCATAACTTGGAAACAAGAAATCCAAATTTCACGTAGCCTCGGTGTCATCTTGAACTCTATTTCGTGATCCCTCAATGCAGCGACAAAAATTGAGAAATTCAGACACGTTGATTGTGCATGTCTTAAAACTTGTGCGATACACCACTTATTTGAGAGCTTTGTAATCGAGAGGTGGCTTCTTTCAGTCATAAAATATTCAT
>JAPYYZ010003085.1:0-12057 GCA_030522705.1 Eretmocerus eremicus | reverse complement strand
CCAAGAAGCATTGAATAATCAATAGAATCTGCGCTTTTGTCAAACAAAGCTTGCAGCTCTTGCAAATTAGTTGCAGTTTTCCAATCTTTGTCATCGCGAACACGAGTAACTCGAGGAAATCTGATGCTTATCCCATTAGCGGTGTGCACCCCTTGATTTGTGAATTCCGCCCCCGTGATTTCCCAAACTGGTTGTTTCTATTGGATCGATACAAGATATTCAGTTTCAACAGGGCCATGCAATTTCGTTATGTATAAGTAATTTCTGGTGAATTCAACTACCTTCGGATCTTTGGCTATAAAATCGGGAACCATGGCTTTGTCAGCTCTCAACCATCTCGGAACGAGATTAGGATCTTTTCCAATTTTGACCATATCTAATGAGGTTTGCAGTTCCGTCAGAGTTGCATCATCGTGACCAGTATGTACCTGCATAATCAATTTTATCGTTTTCATCGAAGACTCATAATTATCTTTGACAACTAAGAAAATCAATGAGTTGTAGAGGTACCTTAGTAACTGTTAACCACACATCCTGAGTTGGATCATGACAGCCCATTAAAAATACTGACATAATACCACCTATGGAAAACAAAGATAAATTGGATTTGTGATTGATCAATCGATGCAGTTGCATTCAAGGTTTTTGCATCGATGATGAATACTCAAAATCAATCGATATCGATTCAATGACATTGCTCGTAAGTTGAAGAAACGGGGGATGGTTCGATTACTTTTCACTGAAAGAGGCACGGTATGAATATTCATCATGAGAAATATGTCATAAAAATAACTTGAGCAAATTTGAAAGAATCATTTTCATTCTCAACTAAAGACCGAGCAAGTAATATATTTGTGTCATTACAAAAAAAGATTTCATATTCATGAGCTCATTGAAAATGTATGGCTTTCAAGAATTATCTGTTTTGACGTCATTTACAAGATGTACAGGTTCCTGAGTTGATTTTTGTGCATCATTTGATCATCGCCGATGTTTAAACTTGATCATCGTAATTGGCACCAGAATAGCACTAAAAAAGCGTATAATAGGTAAAAAAAAAAAAAAAGATTTTCTATATCGAGAACTGAAAAATGAAATTAGTTATGTTTTCCGTTTGACATAACATCAAGAAAATATTAGCTGAACAAGCATTATGGTACACTCTGAACAGAAATTCCTAAAGATAAGATAGTGGAAATTGGATGAAATCACCGGAATGCAGTGGGAAAATCATAAGAAAGATACATAAAAAAATTGTCGATAGAGTAGTGCACCACTCTCTAAATCTCTTCGACTGGAAAGTCAGTTGAACCGACTGACTTTTCAGAGTCGGAGGGTAGTGTAAGATTCCTGCCACTCCATTTCGTATGACTCGCCACTCGAGCTTCGACTGAATATTTAGCGAAGTATCAGTCGAGCTTCGACTGACTTTTTTAAATTTGTTAGAAAATTATTATGGGAATTATCATGTTTAGCACGGTCCTCTGCAATGAGGTATTAATTGAAATCGCTCATCAAACAAATATCAATTAGAAAAAATGGTAATTAATTTCCATCGAAGGAATACCGAACCCTGGCCCTTCGGGCGAGTGTCAGGTGCCTTGTTCACTCGGCCACACTACTTGTTCGCACTTGAGGGGCAAGCGGAGTCGATGAGGTCACAAGAAATGAGAGAGGCGACTGTGCAAATCTTTATAGAGATCTCAAATATGCAGAAGATGCATGGTTGCATGAAAATATCGACCGTAATCTGGAATGTACATAGAATATTCAATATGTAATGATACAAATACCGACTCAGAGAATCAACGATATTCTTTTTCAGATAAGAGTTCACTAGCTTTTTCCAGAACCCTATCTTGATAACATTATTATGAACTCGTATATTTTTTGAGAGTAGTAATGATGAAAAAGTTATAAAACTAATTATCAGAATAGTCTTGACACTTCACTCAAGTCCGACTGATTTTAACCAGTCGATCCGTTCGATTGATTGAATCAGTCGAGCTTCGATGGAATTTACCTCAAAATCAGTCGAGTTCGAGTGAAAATACCCGTCAGTCGAAGCTTTGACTGAAAAATCTAGTCGAAGAGATTTAGAGAGCAGGTACTCAACTCGAGTTTCAAATTTTTTCCTCGTCAAATGGAACCATCTATAATGAATTTCGTTCACGTTTGATGTGATTAGAACCCATTGAAGAGTAAAAAGCGTAAAAGAAAAAAAAGACACATGTAATCCGAAAAATTGCGGTTCTGATATAATTTCTGAAACGTTGAAATAATTCGATCCACGTACCAAATTTCCTAATGACATGGAATCTAAATTCTTGTGCTTAATGAATATTAATCAATCAAGTAGAGAGTCCGATCGATGGCCTCGGGCGAATAACTTTTTTAATGACAAAAACACATCAAAGTATCATTAATTATCGACGGCTGATATTAGCATGAAAACAATCTGAACGCAAGTATTCTATTGTTTCAAGATCCAAGCTTACGAGCTTTGATTGTAATAGATGGAAAAATAGATAATATAGTTGGAAAATATATTAATTCGTTCAAAGACGTATGAGGCGCAAGGTCAAGCGATCAATCATGCAGTCGGAGAGATAATTTTTTAGTTAATATTCAATGTCAATATTTGGCGAAAAATATTCGAAGACCAATTTCTAGCTATAACTTTTTCCGTGCGTACTTCGACTTGTCATAATTTATTTGGAAGATATGACGGAATTTGCATCTTTGAAGCATATTATATGTAGCACTCGAAGTCATGAGCCTCATCGATGACTGTGGTGTGATTGTGAGCGACGTGACATTCTCTAGAAGATTTTAGGGAAAGGAGAGTGAACAAGAGATCTTTCCAACTCACGTTGAAATAATAATCAAATAGACTTCCAAAACTAAAACAAAATTTTAACAATGTCACATATATATTGTAGACTAAAGAGCAAGAAATCGCGATGTTGAACAAAATTCTTGATTTCTTGCTTTACAGGAAGGGAGATTAATCTTTCGAAAAGAATGGTACCTTTTTGTCCAGTACCGTACCAAGCACCGAGAACGACGAGATCTGCGCTATCAGCCATGGCTCCATGGAATAAATAATCCTTCTTTACCTTCAACCAATGTCTTTTGCCAGGTTCATATTTACTCTATGGGCAAGGAATTTTTGTTACATAAATCAATCAAAGCTGGTTCTGCCGGTCTTTCCATGGCCAAATAAAAAACATCGATTTTTATGTAACTCACGTCTACGTCTTTTAAGACTAGCCCTTCAAGACCAAGTTTGAATGCATTTGCAATCATTTCTGCCAGTTTCTGAGCTTCCTTGAAAGACAAAGTTTAAAAGTCAGTATCTACGATTTGATTCTACTCCCCCGAAATCGAAAACGCTGAAACTTACGATAATTTCTTGTGTTTCTGATAACATGATCCGATTACGTATTGGTGTCATTTTTTCCTCCAGAAGCTTCCTCCGATATTTTATTGTACTACATGATAAGTATAGATGGGGCATGAAATTATGTGAATATCTTTTTACTTAATCAAAGAAATTCTTACGAAACTCACCGGTTCAGCAAAGATTCACCGTTGTAAAAAATGATATCAAAAACGAATAAACATACATTGGCATCCTTGAACTCATTTTTCTGAAATTATGAAACAAGAAGGTTGTAATACTTCTTGAATAAAGAATTCCGCTGGCTGCTATCGCAGCCCTTGATTTTTATAATCTACCATTGCAAAAGGGGTTCATCTCTAGTACCTTATGTACACCTAATGATCCAAACGGAAGGGGCTGGCCATTTTTTGTATCGATCAAAAGTATTTCCGCATCGAGTATCAAGTCATCGCCTCCTGGAAAGGCACGTGGGATATATTCTTTCAGAAAATTGACCTGAAATTGATTCGGTAAACATTAAATACTTCACTTCACTGGATTAGTGCATTCTTAAGAATCACATGATCTGTAATTCGATTAAAAGACAAGACTAACTCGATTGAAATAATTGTACGGTAACTGTGTGGACTCGTCATGGCACTTTGGAGATTGGCAGTTATCGCACTGAGTTCATGACGTTGGGCCAGGGATACTAAGGGTAAGTATACCGTGAACCGGGGTTACTTCGCCACACTTTTCTACGTTTTTGATCATTGTTTCTTCTGTGACTCGTAACCGCCTCGACAAACCTCGTCCATATTCGACTGATTTGTAAGGTTGTAGAACCAGCTTTCGATTACAGTAAAGTAGAGCTCGATTGGATCTTTCTGCTCAAAGTTATGGGCCTTTGAAAAAGTGTAACAAAGTTAGACCCACGTTTGAGAAAATTTGCCACACTTTGAATTTCACTCCGACTAGATGCTATTTTACTTATACGTATAACGAGAAACTCGATTTTCACCAGTGATCAATCAAAAGTTAGAAGTCTCAGCTTCCGATTGACCTATTGCAAAGTCCCGTTTGAACAAATTGACGTACTTTGGGGCTCATTTTAAACTGGGTTCTCCTCAGTCAATTTTGCACAGTCGGTCTTCATGAAATACCTGTGAATTCGTTGAGAAATGTTTTTTCTGGTGATTTTGCACTCATTTTGCTTGTATTTGTCTCAGTTGGACGTATCTTAGCTCATGTGAAAGCTTGCTAGATGTACTTCCAAATAATGTAAACGGCGATGACGAATGAATCTTTTGTATGATTTGAAGCCTTTAATAATAATAATGGGGGGGGGGGTACACAACGTAGACCAATATTTTGATGATTTAGCACTGTAGCAAAATTACTCCAAAATGGCTAAAATCAGGATTCCTATCCTTTTTTCTCTGTAAGCTCTCCAGGCATTGGAAATGGTCAAATCTATTGATTGTTCCATCAAAGGGACGATATTTGTGGGTAAAATGTGGCGCCACTACGTACGAATCGTCCCAGAAGCCGTGCTTCTGTTTCAATAGTGTGATGATAATTTTTTCCCTGTTTTCAATGCTACTTAGTAAATTTGGGTTACAGTTGCTCGGGAAGCTTGTAGAGGATCCCTTGGCTGCGAAAAATGTTGATTATAACTGTAACTATTGACCAAAAGTACTTTCAGAGCCATTGACATGCCTGCCTTATCTACAGGATCCCAACAAAACTCTTTCTGATAGTGTGGAAAAATTGTACTCACTGTGGTAAAGTAGCCCTGGTTGACGGTATCCTAGATTTCGCTCAACCGAGGGGCTTCTCACGAAAATGCTCTTTTTCGCTCAGGGATGCTTCCGGGGGCTCTCGGCGGCTCTCGGCTGCTCGCATTGGTAAAATAGCATGGGAGCGGCATGCAAAAAGACTCGTGAAATGCGTGAAGCCGAGCAGAGCGGAGCAGATCAGCCGCGTCGAGAGCTCCAGAGAGCCGCCGAGAGCCCCCGGGAGCATCCCTGCGCGAAAAAGCAAAAAGAGCATTTTTGCGAGAAGCCCCTTCGAGCTCAACACAGTTATTTATTATCATAGAAAGCATAATAAAGCTACCCAAATACTGGAAAATAGCATAAAATGAAATGCATATGTCAAGGTTCCGGTGAAGCGATTTTGGTACGTTTTGAGATAAGGATAACATCTCCAGTTTTTCACGACTAAAATTTCGAACTTATACGAGATGAATGATCACTATGTAGTGTAGGCTTCATTCATATTTTCTCAGACTGGAGGTTGGGTCTGTCAAGTCATTGGGTGGAATGATCGAAAGGACTACATCTCTAAATGCACCCAATGCACCCGAGGGTGTTTATTACAGTTATAATTAGTTTAACACAATGTTTATAGCTGTATTCTTTGTCAAGGCCTGTAAGGAATATTAAAATTGAACGACGAGGAAATTACAACTTCATATCTGTCATTTACAAATCATCTTGCAGAAATATCGTGAGATTTCTCGAGTGTGCCGTCAACTATAGACATGCTAAGGCCTTTGAGTGAGATTTCACTCAATTCGAGCCGGAGTTGAGTTCAATACATAATAAAAATCCAAACATCTTCTATTTTTTCGATCCAAAGTGAAATTTAGGTGTTAGCCTTCTGGACTGGGTGGGTACAAAATCTTTATAAAGAGTTCCAGCGGGGAATAATTCCATCGAATTACAACACCCTGCGAGCTGTGATGCGCAAAAAGAGAGATTGCAGATCTAACCTGACAATTTTCTTTACTTCATAACAATTATTGTTAGGACCAAATATTTTCGACTCGTAAGAGCTACTTGAAAGATTTTGAGACAGGAATAAAAAGTGTTCGGTGTGAGATCGCGCGCCACGGCGTGCGTAAGCACTTGTACTGAAGATGCATTCTATTGTGATCTAGTAAATGAGATGTTAAAGTTGAATGTTCGAGCTAATTGGTATGATTATTGTAG
The DNA here is from genome assembly GCA_030522705.1 of Eretmocerus eremicus. Lineage (NCBI taxonomy): Eukaryota > Metazoa > Arthropoda > Insecta > Hymenoptera > Aphelinidae > Eretmocerus > Eretmocerus eremicus. The sequence goes on along the minus strand of JAPYYZ010003085.1, from coordinate 5,676 downwards.
TTATACCACGCTCTCGTTTGACACAAACAAAGAATAGAGAATCTGCTCGGGTATGGCGGAAAATACATAGACACAAGAGCTTATTGCATCACAACTACGCGACGAAAGCTGGAGCACAGGAGGTTGAGGAATATACTACCATAAGAGCCTCTTGACATCATTCGACAAGCTTACATAATTCATAAGACTCTATGAAGATGATTGATTCGATGTCTTCAATCATGAGATATTCGAGTGGGCTAATGAATGTGATCAAGACATGGATAGAGAAAATGAGTGTAAGAGATGAATGAAAATTTATCGTTGAAAACTGATGGAATGATGGGGTATAGATATTTTGACGGATTTCCAGGCATTCAATTTGAGGAGATGCTTATTCAAAGTGCGCCAATCTTCCTGGATTTGCAAACTTTGAGTTTGCTCTATCGAGTTTTCAATAGGGAACAGGATTTTCAATACAACATTCAGAGGTGGATTTGATTTGCCAATAGGAATTGTCTTTTAACATGTCGGGTTTCGAGATAGCACAAATTGTAACGTCTCAATAGACTTTCCGAATGACCTTTGGGATGAAATTCAAGGTCAAATCATAGGTCTTCGTGAGAATGAGGGCTCGATGTGGAATATTTGTTCAGAACATTCATCGACTAGAGTTTTTCCGAAGATTTTTGACCCTTGCAATGCTTCCGGTGGAGTTTTGACCTCTTACAGCAGAAGGATTTCTTAAATCTATTTCACTTCTCAAATTCAAATTCCATAAATTGAAAAAGAAATTCGAGCGAAATTTCTCAATTCCTAGTAGTGTTTTCTCAAGTTGAGAAATTGTTTTTCAAAACAACAGATTTTTTTCTTAAAATGAGAAAAAAAATAGATGACCTGTAGGTGTCATGGGAAAAATATGCAAAAAGTGTATTCGGACGTGAAATTTTGTGCTCTTCCAGAATCTGCGATGGAAAAGAGGAAGTTTCTGTTTAAAAAAACGGAGTTGATCTTCAAAAATTGATCAAAGTGATGGTCGAGGTCAAATCTAAGGTCACTTCTCACCTTTCCCCTCAAATAAAAAAAACCCGGATTACGACGTTTTTCCATTTTGAGACAGCTTGCGGAATTCGAAGAGGGGGAAAGGGTTACTTTGTGTGAACACTTGTAATATTCAGCAAAGTCGTCACGTAAGCTCGAAATGAAATGAAGTGATGTACGTTCAATTTGTACGAATACAAGCTAACGATCACAAATTTAGGGAAGGAATCATCATTTGAGGGACAACATACCTTGTATGAGAGATCTTAATAATTCAGCAGAGTTGGATAATAATAGCTGACTTTGAACTCGCCGTGTGCAATGCGTAGGAATGTTCAAATAAAAATAAAATAGAGGGGTTTTCCCACTCTGTACGTAAAGTTGTGCGAAATAGAGTCCATTCTAGAGTAAGCGTGCGGCCATCTGAATCTAAAACAAGCGGATTTCTATTTTCACGGGGATTTCAGCGTCTGAAAGGAGCGTTTCATGATTGGACTACAATCGAGTTCTGTTTAGAAGCTACAATCAGATGGCTTCTTATTGCAAGCTTAGAATTAGTACCACCCAACTTGTTTATAACTTTATAATCATTTTGTTATGTAAATAAGTTGAACCCTATTACATGATGCAGATCTTCCAAGCGATTGAGGGCTCGATTTGCACGATCAAAAAATGTTCAGGAAACCAAATTTCCATTCAGTGACTATTAGAAACCGATTGAGAGGTAGCTGGTTGAAATTGATGGAGAAAGGATTGTTTTTCCGGGAACATAGAAACGAAGCAAGAGAGAGATAGAAATGACGCGAGACAAACAAAAGTATTATGAACGATTATACTCCTTCTTGGTTGAATGATATATCATGTTTCAGAATTTTGGGCGCAAAGGAAGCTACTTCCCTCTCGTGCTATAATCGAGGAAATTTGACAGTGCTCCCGCTATTTTTCGTGAATCGTATCAGATTAACCTAGCACAAAGTCATTTCGATTCGAGTCAGCTCAATGTGAAACTATTCAACATAACATATGTTTGAATAATTATCTGAAATCATTCGAGGATAAAATACCAAGTATCCGAAAGCCAGGATTGAGTGTAATGTTTTTCAATACAGAATGAAAAGATTGAAGAAGAGATGATTAATTTAATATCTGACCTTATGAGGCAGGACTGGTTTGAGAGATCGGCTGAAATAACGGAATTCGCTACCCTTCTTATGAACTTGAACTCGTTCCCCATCATATTTGACTTCAGAAAACATTCCTGAGGGACACTTTTGCATTGCCATGTCCACTGACTTACATGCTTCAGCCTGAAAATTGTAGAGAAAGGGTGCATATTTAATAGAGGCGGAATAAAAATAGAGCCAAGCGCAGGGTAGAAGGATCGACAGTCATTGTGAATTGTCAAAGAATATTTCAGATTTAGACGTTTGGATGATTCAATATCACATGACAGCAGCGGATTACGGTATTATAGCATAAATCCGCAAATAATAGAGTCCAATAGGAACATCTCGATTGATTCTACTCAAAAAGTAAATGACTCACAAGCATGGGTAAGACAGGAGTCATCAGAGAGAGGCTTGTCACTTTGCTATTTTTCGTTGCGTTAAAAATTCCTGATGGCTTCCCTTTCGTCTCCAAACACCGATTGATGATTGCTGGGAGATCTCTGGAGACCTGAAAAGCCTCGTATGCATCGTCATGAACCGCTCCTAATCTGGAAATCATGAATACATATGAGAATATCTTGGAGGATGCGTCAATGAATTGGTCAGTGGTCCATTCATTTTGAATGTATGAAAATTTTGGATGGTGCTAGAATGAAAAAGATGAGCAGATAAGGCAGGGCACAGAAATTGATTTTTGAATTATTTATAGTAAATCTCACACTCATAGAAATTGAGGCATAATCATTACTCCACGAGTGACCGGTGAGATTAGGCTTTCCAATGACTCAAAATCTATAATTACGAATAATCTAAAAATGTTCATAGCGCGTGTCCTACATAACCACTCAATGATTCCTCGTTTTTTTTTTATTACTTTCTCCGCTCAAAGTAGGTTTATGAGACTTTTGCTTGCTTTTTGATTCAATCTAACTCTCGTATGACGCGTTGAGATACCTCATTCATGATGTAACATGACACCATTGACGGAAGTCGTAAATGATAAGTGAGGATGGTTATATTTCCTTATTGGGTACACATTTGATTTTGAAGAAGAACTAAGCATTCGAAATCCAGTCTATTCTCTGATGACTACTTATGCTGTTTTGAGAATAGTGTATACTATTCATGGCATGAGATCATATACTAATACAATTTCAACTTTCCAAAAACTATAAGTGCCGACCAAAGAAGTTGTAATCTATAAAGGCGTATCAAGAGGATCTTCTTAGCCAGCAGGATAAAGAGATCAGAGACAGATTTACAGGCAAACCTTGAGGATCCCGCAGTAAATACTCTTTTTTTTATAGTGGAAAACTGTATGTAGGGACCTATATTTGAGAATCCATATCTTACATGTGCTTTGCCCCTGCGTTGATTCGTAAGTCACCTTTGATCAACCGAATAATCATTCTTAGGTCTTCGGATGTGCATCTGTGGAAAACAATGATCAATGTTTGGGGATTCGATACAAGTGTGCCGGTTTCAATTTATAACCATTCATTCTCTGGCGTTGGATAGAAATCTTCAAAAAATTTGCTATAGGAAATCTACGCATATCACATTGTAGCAAATACTATTTTTTCGATATCATACCTCCTGAGTATCGATTTGAAATGCTGTGTTTGTTCATCTTCTTTGGTTAGGGTAGATAATGTATCTAGAAATTCATCCACCTGTTTAATGAAAAGAAGATGTTTACACTTACAATCTTATGTGAATTTTCTCACTCATCAATTAACAGATTTAATACATTTAGAATTTATAATTTATATATTCAAATAATAAATGAGATGTGAAATTATGTTGAGAATTCCATCGATTGGGATGACTTTGAAACGATCCTAAAAATGATTTGCGAGTTCACGTCAGCAAGACCAAATTATTCTGAAGTCCTATGGCTAATTTCGCCTCAATCATGGAATTTAAAAACAATGGTTCTCGACTGCAAGAATCATTCCATCAACCATGAGATCAATTTCAACACGATTTCATAAAAAGACTGTACAAAAACCAAACGATCTGATTCGACGGATCTTTGTCCTGTTATATTGTTCTCAGACCGACCAAACAGATGCTGAAGTGATTTTCGCGAGGGAAGACCATAGCTCTGAATTTTATTGGCGAAAAGGACTGGTTTCAGGATCTTAGGCTAACTTAAAGGCATGTGAAAGCTCCACCTTACCGACATTCATCATACATTCATTTAAAATAAGACTATCCAATATTTTGCAGAAGTGACTCCAGACGTATATGCGGGTTGGTAAAATGCACTTCTTTGCAAAATTTTATGAGTGATTCATGGTATCCCCAAATGAAAATTGCGCAAAGGCTAAAGTTATCCAGTAAGCAAACTATTATGGAAGGATTTAGCACAGATCACTCCGAAAATGAGCATCGTGGTGCACTTTACCAATACACATACAACGTCTAGAGCTACTTTTTCGAAATATCGTGTTTGATTGATTTTGAATGAATTAATGGTTAATATTGGTAAACTAGTAATTCAGCTAACGAAGTCCGACAAATCAATTTTCTAAGGTGTTCCAAAGTAGCCCCTTTCCCCTCGAATGTCTCCAAACTTGAGAGCAGCTCTCAACTTTACCGAATCGGTCCTTACAAGTAGTAACATTTCGAGAAAATACAACCACGGGATGGCTATCCTGGATAGTGATAATACGGTCAAACTCAAATTTCATGAAGCTGTAAGATCGGTCTGAAAGAATTCTTATGTTTTCGAATCAAATCATACTTTTAATGGATGCATAAAGCATTGAAGAAATTTTAGGGATTCACTCGTATCGTGGGCTGTAACTCTGAGATGTAAATGTGAGAAATAGCTGACTGCGATCGCAAATGAACATAGGGTAGACCAGACTAATAAGTTGGATGGCTTTTTACAAAATCCGTGGATCAGGCAGACTCCGCGCCATCATATCATGCCACAAGGTATTGCGTCTTAGCGCACGAGGAAAATGAAGAAATGAATGGAATCAAGTTGGAAGTGAACATAAACATCAGAATTTCATCATGAATCATTCAAGAATACTAAACCTCTTATCAGCAATTTTTAGGAACTCACATCCCTGTTCCCTGCTTTTAGAGAATTGATGAATTTAGTTACGGTTAGCCTGAAATTATTCAAAAAAAATCTAGAGCGACGGAATGAAGGTAAATGCGCATTTCGTGAACGCGACTCCTAACTCCCCTTGACCTCAAAGATACGAGAGCTACGATATTCGATGAATTGAGAGTCCCAAGAACTTGACGTTGGCAAAAAAGTTTATACAAATCATCAACGTTCTTTTTATCTTACCTCCTGTAGAGTGAGGTCGCTCGTTTTGCTGGGTCTTACTGATGAGCTTTTGTCAAAGAAAACTTTGATTGTTTGTGCAACATCGCCCTTTTCCAAATCTTCGAGCATTGCGTTCTCATTCTGGGACAGTAAACGCGAGAACAATTTTATTAACGCTTTGCTTTGGAGATTGTA